>UELX01005808.1:0-12602 GCA_900480035.1 Eupelmus urozonus | reverse complement strand
GCTTAATCGAGCCATTAACTTCAGAGGTATTTCAGTTTAAATATTTGTAATTATTTTTTTCGTAAGTTCATATTTAAAAAAGGAATTAATATTATATTTTATATTATATTTTTTTTTTATCAAAATTTATAATTCAAAGAATTTAAAAAAATTAAGGAAATTTTTGTTTTCTATTAATTTTTTTAAATCATTATATTTTATGTAATAATAGATTTGAATTAGTAAAAAAAAAACCAGAATTATAGTTAACAAGGGCTAATTTTTTCAACACAAATAACTTATAATTTAAAAATTTTCCGAGCTGTTAAGAAGATAGGTAAAGGTTATATTATTATTTAAGCCGTATTTTTGTACATGCATGAATTTACAACAAAATGCAAATTCCTTCGTTGCATAATATTCAAATGTCGATTTTTGAGTGCATTTTTGTAACCCTTACCCTATTAAAAAAGATGTCACAAGATTTGCACATGTTTATTAGTTTATTATTTTTAGAATGGTTGCGCGTATAAAAGTGTTTGTGAAATCTAGGGTGCGTTTGTTTAATATAAAAATTTAGTTTTTATTACAGTTATATAATTTATCCAATTGTGTGGGCGTATAAAAAATTTAATATAACTCATCTGATTCCAAATTAAAACAAAGAATTAGAAAACAAGCAAAACTCGTCTACTGCATCTATCAATAATTATAAACAATAATTATTCCACTATGTGTATAAATACATTTTTGTTGATGATTATAATTATCGTAATGATTATAATCATAAAATAATTATCGATTATATTCCAAACCAATAATGTGTGCTATAAAAATATTTTGTTTTTCTTTGTAAATAATAGACAAATATTTAGGAAATTTGTAAAAACTAAAAAATTATGTTAATTATTTGTTTACTTAACAATGGAATACAACAATGGAATTATATATTTTTATGACACAAAGAATTTGCTTTTTATCGTACTTAAATTACAGGCTTGGCGCCAATTGATTTTTTCTTATTAAAAAAAAGTTTAAAAAAAATTTTTAAATGGTTCATATAAACATTTTTGCAGTTAAGTAGATCATAAACTTTATAACTACATAATAGAAATATTAATTTATTTATTATAATGATAATTTTTAATATTTTATTAATTTATGAAGTTTGTATAAAAAAGTTTTATTTTTTATAATATAAGATTCTGCTATAACTTAATAATTAACTAAATTTATCTTTTGAGTAAGCTAAATGAATTTGCAGCTTTTTTTTTACTGTCAAAAATGTTTTTTTGCTTTTACGAACATTTTAAACTTTCCATTTGTAGATTTCCCGAATATAAAATAAGCATATTTTTAAAGTCTTATAGAAATAATTAAAATACATGTATCGTATTAATCGAAAATATTATATCATTTTTCTTGACGTATGTTAGTAAATGTTATATATTAAATTTAGTTTTTGAGAAAATAATGACTGTACACGTTAGCGCGGATGAGGCATCATTAAAGTGATAAAATATTTTTGTATTATTCTTAATAACGTAAATTTCCTTAATATCTATGGATGTTATAATTTATCACAAGTACAACGAAGGTCCTGTTTTAATTATTTCGGCATGAGTCACAAAGAGTAAGCAATCTGGCAAAATTCTTGCACAATCCTACTACAAGTGTACGTATGTAATAACTCAGATAAGACCCGCTTATTTAAAATTCAATAATTTTAGAATAATTTTTATCAATTTTTGGAAACAAAAATATTCGTATTTGCAAAACATCCTGTGACCTAACACACTTATTACTTATCACGAACGACCTAATAAGAATTTTCAAGTACATACCTTGAATTGTGTTTGTACAATTCGAGCATCGTGAAAGTTATAAGTAACAACTTCTAACTATCTATATGTCTATATGCAATATTTTCTCTTATAAGAATTAGAAAGCTTTCGCCATTGCAAAATTCCCTAATCAAATTAGTCGCCCTGCAAAAATAAAATTTGCATAATATTGTTTAAGTGTTACATGCTTAAATTAGAAATGTAAAGGGAAAAAAACAAAGTTTTGTAATTGATTATAGCAACTTTGCTTATTAATCGTTTTCTTGCATATTTGATTCTGATTTTTCATTTTTTACGTTTTCTCGAATATATATATAGTGAAACTTAATGAACAACCAAGAACATTGTATAAGATATCTCAATTAATCTTCGAATGCGTCATAACAATTATTTGATATTAAGTATACACAATTCTAGCACTTACTGTTTTAATTCTAACATCAATTTTTAATTTTCTTTTGCCTACTAAAATTAAAGTACCTTTGATAGACTATCTGGTAAAAAAAATCTTTGCCAAATCACTGGCAGTCACTTAGCTTTATTTAATTGAAATTAATGACTTGATCAAATGCAGGAAAAATAAAAAAAAGTACTGATCTGTCATTACCATACACATATCTTAGTTTTTAAGTGGCCATTATTGATAAGGTGGAAGTTTTTATTATATTAAACTATTCATTTATTTATCGTTATTTAATAGTTTGAGTACCACAGCTGTAACCGTGAAATAGCCGATGAATTAACCAAAATAGTTGTAACAATAATAATCGCACTAAAAACTTTACAAATATGAAATCACTTGTTTTCTCATCCAGCAATCTTTTTCTATTTGGCGTGGAATATTTCGCATTTATTACTACTTTTATTGTATACCAATCATTAATAAGCTGGGAACCCTAGCCGTTACTAAAAAAAGCTTAAAAACTTATCAGTCTAGGTATAAGATTGTTAATTACATAAAAAATCTGGAAAATAAGGCATGATTCATGTACCGTAGGGTTCTGACAGTCCTTCAAATATTTTATGTATTTTGAATAGTAATAGACTAATTAAATTGTGCATAGAAATCAAAACTTTTATTGATTTTAATGTATCTGTTTAATGCAAGTACGGGTTATAATTTGAAATTTCGACAGTGATTTTTTATTAATTTTGCTACTAGGTATAACTAAAATGACCATAACGTTTTCCAGATATTCATTAAAGTTTTAGAATACAAGTGCTGAAATTTTTAAAAAATAACTACTTTGAAGCTTTTTTAAAAGCACTACAGCAAACTTAATTAATCTGTACATAATGTACATACAAGAATTCTGAAAATAACAAATTTCCTCTAAAGTAACAACGCATCTAATTGCGCTTTTATCCAGATTTGATCCTTAGCAAACGAAAACATGAGCTTTACTAGATTAAAATCAATCAAATCCTCTGAAAGACACAACTCCACACTAGCTACATCACGATTCGAAATACCCAACGTTTCAAGATTGTTAAAAAGCTTTCCTTCTCCCCATTACCAAATGCGTAGCCTCAGCCAAACGAAACTAATAAATTAATTTCCTCCAACCACCAGCGCAAATAAAAATCGTAAACAGAAAAATAATCTTCACAAGATTTGCCTAATAGTCCGGATTAGAGCGCAAATAGCTACAAATGCTCACCCGCACGAAGTCCAATTATAATAATTAAAAAAGACTCAATAATAGACAGTAATCGGCTAGAGGAAGAGCGCGCTTTTATCTTAAAACGAACTCGTAAACGCTTCCCTGAATAAATTACGTACTAAATAATGCCATCTCCTTATGGCAGCCTCAAGCGGACGACGGGGTTCAATGCGGCCATTGTATTACACAACCGGCTCTTTTATTTTATTTTTCCAGTTTGCCGGAGCCGGAATTTCCATAAATATGAATTAGCCGCACGTGTCCGCAAAAATTTCGGCGGCTGCTAAAGCGCGAAGGTCGCGAAAAGCAATTAATTAGAGCTCGCGAACTATATTACGACTATGGAGGTGCTTAGAAGCTTAGACAAGTAGCCGCGGCGGAAGGGGGAAAAAAGTGCTCCAAAAATCGAGAGCGCGAGCTCGCTCAGTGAGGATCGAAATCTGGATCGGTTAGTATCGTTCTGAGCAGGCTTGAAGCTGAAGGTGTGGGATTGATCCTGGTTTTTTTTCTTATTAAATTTTTTTTTTTTTCATTGTTTTATCGCATTCCGATTGCGTAATTCGAGCGATCAGGAGTTTCTTGATCGGAGGAGAGCGATTAATTTAAATTGACAAAATTAAGAGTGATTAGCAGTTGCGATAAAAAAAAGGATAAATTATCCTGAGAAGAGAAATTATTAGTCAATCAGAGGCCAAGAAGAAGTTACTTGGAAGTATATACGTAAGGGTAAAGATAGAAGCGTATTAGCATAATTGTTTCGAGAGTAATTAACTTCGGATTATGTCATGTGCTACGTAGCCGTGCGGTAATACAACAATATATCATACGTTATGCAGGATACATAAACAATTTTTTACGACTCGCAACTAAAAATCCTGCCGATCATCGCTATAAATTCCAAAAAATTTTCAGCAAACCCTTATCTAGCTCCAAACGATCTCGAGAACTGCACAAAAACCGCATCAAACCCGACGCTCTACCGCCTTAATTTCAAAGTGACGCTCGAGCACGCAATCCGCGATTATCCATCAAGCCGCCTCAGATTCCCGGGACACTATTATTTAATAAAACTAAAACAACAAAAACAAAACAATAAATATCCGTCAACTTGGCACGCATAAATCCAGCGCAATCTCCGCGATCTTCTCCATCGATACATTCCCCTTCTAAACGGCTCCCGGCATGCACCGCGCGCGTCTTCTGCTACATCCGGCCGCGCGAACAGACCGCAAGCTCTCGACTTTCTTAAACGCCGGTAAGACGGTATAGCGAAAAATTCGGCTGTCTTTAATAGCGAACAAAGTCTCTCTCTCTACGGCGGAGGATAATTTTCCGTTGCTTAACGAAAATTGCAGCCGTCGAGCTCTCGCGGATTACGTAACGCCGTTACGCCAATAATTTTCGCCGTGGGACGCGAGCCGCGCGGGTTTTTGATTTGCGTCGTCGCTCTCCTCTGTATTATCTCACGTTACCATCCGCGCGCGCGGCTACGTTATTCAATTAAAAACGAGCGTGCCGATTATGAAGCTAGCCGGGCCCGCCGGCGCTGCCTCTCGGCGCGGTCTCTGCTGTATCCCGCCAATAAAGCGCAGCGTCGCTCGTCTTTACTTCCTATTAAGACGGCATAGCGCGGCCGGCTTATCTTGCTAGCCAAGGGAACTTACCCATTGTCGCATATACATCCGCTCCGCGCTCTAGCTTACGCTCGCATTTTGTTGTTATTGCTCTCGCGGCGAAGAAAACATTTCGAAACGCTAATTCGGCGGGGTGTGGATAAACAAAGCCGTCGCGTTTATTTATAAAACGTAAAAATATCACACGCAGAAGGCAGTGGTGGGGGTAAGAGCAGACGATTTTTCGTCGTTTTCGAATAGAGCGCGCGGGCGCCCGGTAGCGGAGCATCGCGAGTAGAGACCGTATTATATCCCATCTGGGTGCGCGGATTAACGATGCGCAATCAGAGGCACGCGAGCCGCAGCGCGCGACGCTCTTCTTAGAAGCTTTTCGAGGATTATGAATGCGAAGAGAGCCGCGTTACCGCGAAAAATGTTGCACTTTGTGCGCCGCGCTTGTTTGTCGTTTTGAGCTTCTGGTTTTATTTTTTGTTCTGCAGTGTGTACGTAAAGGCGAGAGGTGATATACCAGTGCCCGGAGTGCGAGATTTCGAAGATATGTGATTTTAAGTGAGTTGGGGAGTTATCGGCTGTGATGTACCATGGAGATTGCTGACTTTTTGGGAGGATAGGAGGAAGATGGTTTTTGAGTTTAGAGGATACGCTTGATTTTGGATTTTAGATTTTTTTTTACGGAGGGAAGTAGGCGGGACTGCTGTGATCGGTGTGTAGTTAGGAAGTTTTTGACACGGCCGAACTTTTTGGAGAACCGAAGATGATGCTGCTAACAGGTTTGTTGAGATCAGAGGTGCAATGTGTGGAAGTATATAAGATGATTGCGGAAATGTTTCGATTTTTTTCGATCGTTCGAAGGTTTGTTGTCGATGAAATATATATTATTGTTTATCTGTAATTTTAGACAAGTGCGCTGCGAGACACGTGCAAGTGTTTTTAATAACAATGTGCGTGACCATTGGGGCGGCTCTCAACTTGTGCTCTTCCGTCGCTGTTATAGTCATGAGCGATTCGAAAAATGTAAGTATATATTTATTTTTTTAAAAATTCAAAGACTGCACTAACACTCATTTTTATTGTTATTTGACTTATCTTAGAGAAAAAAGTCGTGCGTCATAAAAAATGTATAGTCCCCGATGCGGCTATAGAAAAATAAGCAATTAGTCGCAAATAAACAATCAGAAATAGCGAGCATGCCGATCGTGCAAAATCTTGGCTGAAACTTTCACTGTAACGTAAACAACAGGATGAAACTTCTTATAGCGCTGAGATACATTTTATAAAATCTTTTTCGTAATGCAAGTGTCAGTAATGACTGGATGCTTTCAATTTTTTGCACGATGTACGTCCAGACCATGCCGAAGTACTAAATTATACAATTATGTACTTATATACAGACATTATAGAATGTGCTTTATCATGACTCATTGCTGGAAGTTGATATAACAGAAACTTTTCTTCCGTCATTATTCGACAAGATTAGACGTACTTTAATAATTTTTTTTTCCAGAGTATTTTCTTATGCAATGCATTCAATAAAATTTCCAAATTGAATAATTTTCTTATATTAATAAATTTTCTTTCTAATTTTATTTTTGAATTTATTTTTTTAAAAAGTTATTATTAATCAAAAGATTTAGGGCGCAATAAGGCGGAGTTAATTTAAAAAAATGGTCCATTAAAAAAGAAAATCTATGTTTTTGAACATTCAAATTTCTTTTTTTTTTCATTATGCACCATTGATTAAAATGCTCCAAAAAGTTCTGAAGGAACTAGATGCAAATTTCGGAAAAATTTAACAAAAAATCCTATATTTTGTGATTTATTCTATTTTTATTTGTTTGTTTAAACTGTCTGTTTTTTGTTCTAAAAATTTTAAAATTTGCTGAAACGTAAAAAATTTTTAATCAGAAACAATTTAATATTAAATATAGAAATAATTTATATAAAATTACATATTTTAAATTTTCATGTTAAAATGGATGTCTAAGTGTGCTATCTGAACTTGTCATTTCAATAATAAACTTCTATATTTTTATTCGTAATAACCGTATGACTAATGGTTTTGCGCCAATTTTCTTTAAAATTCGAGGCATGATGGACCCTTTTAATGCATCTTCAAACAACCAATTCCGAAGGTGTATAAACATCTATTATATAGGTTCAAATCATCTCAAAGTACTATAATTTCACATTTAAGTCTCAACGTCCAAATACTTTGATTTACCCCCATTAAGAATTTGCCTTACACCCATGAATTGTCGGACTTATGACAAGTCGCTTACGTGTCACTTTAAGCTCTTATGCACGTGAGTAGATGAATGTCACGAGACCGTGATTACGTCAATTTCTTGAGTGTATGGTTACCATTAATTATTTCTTTCCCTGATGGAAAATTGACCATAATTATTTCTGCCCGATTTGTTACGAATTAGTAGTAAATATTTTAGCATAATTTGCCCGAAGTTCTTCATAATATCCCCAAAATATGATGGATGAACACCATCAATCGATTTATGACCTTAAATGTATAGACTTAAAAAAATTCACTCTTTTCTATTTTTCATTACGGATAGTTATTTTAAAAATAATTTTTATGCAATTACCCTTAATAATATAGTTGAAAACACATTAAATATAATACATTAGTACGTATGCACGTACAATGGTATGTGCAGAAAACGACAGCTACATTATACTTCAAATAGGCAGAAGCGCTCATGTGACTCTCTTCCTCTCTTTCTTACACAGTGATAGCGTTGTAAACAGAATGTTAGCTTGGTTAATTTAAAAGCTCCGGTGCACGTGAAACCTAAATGGAATTTTTTGGAAATTATCAAAAATGAAATCATAACAATACTGTTGCGTATTATTTACGCAATTATTTCTTAACATTCGTTTTGTGAAAAAAAAATAGACTAAAATTCAAGAAAAAAATTTAAATAAGTATGTACAGCGTATATTAAAATATTGGGAAGGTTCACGTATTTTTTATCAAAAAACGATTTATTGCGAAAAATGTATGCATTTATTAACTTAGGCGACCGACATTCAAGGATGTGCCAAAATGATACTTTGGGAAATTTTTTCCCTGTACAAGGTTTTTTAATAGACCGTATATAAGGGTCGACTCAAAAGGTACCATTCACTTAAAGGTTTTTCCTGTTATAGCATTCAAAAAAATTTATTTTACTTTTAACATAATCTGGACATATCTTGCCTAGAAAACATCGCACATACGTATATGAGGTTTCTGGGCATAATTATCCTATCATAATCTACTTACTGAAAAAAACTAATTCGATAGAATATTCCGGGTAAATAGTTATCAATTTTCTACCAAAGTTAAAAAATCTAGTTAAAAAGTTTCGTCATCCTTGCAAAGGTTGTTAAAATAGTGACGCATCTTGTTCACATTAGAGAATCTTGAGTTTATACTCACGTTAAACTCATATTTTATTATCAGTTCAAATGAGCTCATTATTACGAATATTTCCTAAACTTGTTTTATATACTAATCTCCATTCCTATGACCCTAAGTATCCCTTTCTAGACCTAAGTCTAGAAAGGAATACTTAAAGTCTAATCATTTTTTCATCCTATGAAAAAAAATTCATATCGATTTTCAAATGGAATTCCCTAAATTCTGTTGAGATTCAGATGGACTTTTAGTAACTCCGCATTTCACGTAAAATACAAGTAAATCCAGAAATCCATAAGAATTTGCATACAGGGGATATATATCAGGGGACCTTTTTGTGTGACTAATTTTCATTACTCATTAGCTTTACTGAACTAAAATCTGCAACAATTAATAAAATAAGACAAGCTGAACACTTGCTGGATTCTTCCTAAACAATCACTCAAGCTTTCCATGTTCCCAAAGTGAAATTGGTTTCAAATTTCCGAACTTCCGAATCCAGCAACGCAGCAGTAAGTATTCTCACGTCAACCTCTATCCACCTACATCTAAAACAATCCATAAATCATCCAAAACACCCATTTCATCTGTACAACAAACTGACCTCCAACATACACCAATTATTGTCTATCTATATCAAGTACAACTGGGGTCCCCGCGAGATATCGCTGATCCTGAGCTCATTCAACTGGGGCGTCACTCTCCTGCTGATCCCATGTGGCTACGTAGTCAACCTCTGGAGTTCGCGCATCCTCCTGTCCATCAGCATGCTGTTCAGCGGCGTGGCCAACCTGTTCATCCCCTGGTTAGCTGATCTGGCTGACTGGCAGGGTGTCTGTGCTGGAAGGGTGGCAGTGGGTCTGGGCCAGGCCTGCCTCAACGTCTGTTCGTCAGCTTTACTCAGCGAGTGGGCACCACCAGCTGAACGCGCCAGGATGAGTGAGATATACTGCTTGTTTTTCCTTTCTTTTATGACAATTATAATTGTTGCAAGGACGTTTGAATTTGATATGTGCCGTTTACTGGATCGCAGCGCGAGGTGTCTTATACTTTCAAATGTGTTTACGATGCGTATATTGGAAACGATTTTATATATACATACCGCGCTTGGAAATTATGAGTGATTTGTGTAGCGCGAAGCTGTCGCTGATGTAACGCAGCTCGCGGTGTGATCCATCAATAAACAGAAAAACATGTAATTTCTTTTTATTCGCGATTGTATCGCGCATAAAGTTTCTCAAGTACCGCGTATAAAGATATAAACCGGGATATGAAATGATGAATAGAGACAAGGTATAATCAAGTTCTAGACACTTTGCAAGGAAAATTAAAACATGTAAAAACCCAAACGCAGGCTCGATCGTCAGTTCTGGAAAGTTCCTGGGTGCCATCATAGCGATGCCCTTTTCGGGTATGTTAGCCGCCTCGGAGTTCGGTTGGCCAGGAATTTACTATGTGTTTGGGGCTCTCGGAATTATAACCACGGTCGTCTTTTTCGTCTATGGTTCAGACTCGCCTAAGGTTCATCCTACAATTAGCCTTAAGGAGAGGGCCTATATAATGGACAGCCTGCAGAGTGTCGAGAACCATTGTGACCTGGAGGTAACTACGTTAATTTCGCCTGTTTCTTCTATTGAGTTAAAAAGGTTGAATCATAATTGATTTGGTGAATAATTATGATCATAGAAAAAACGGCCACCCTGGGGGAAAATCCTGACGTCTATGCCAGTGTGGAGTCTGATCATAGCGACGAGTGGTCTGTACTGGGGGTTGACTATCGTCAATTTCGAGATGCCGATCTACATGAATACCATTCTGGGCTACGATATCCAAAAAGTGAGTACCTGACGGCTAGAGAAATTTTGATTTCTTGAGTCGAGTTGATAAAACTCTTGTGAATCTTATTTCATAGAGGATGATATATCTTCTATGATATTCTAGTAAAGTGAATATAAACGCAATAAAACGTTTTCAATTTAAACTCAGCTTTTGTAGTTCTTTTTGTAAGTAAGAGTAAAAGAGTTTTAGGGCATTTTCTTCATTTTCTTTTTTGAAGATATTATCTTTTCTGTTTACACAATATTACGTCATTTTTATCCTTTTTCGCTCAAACTTACTAAAACTGAATTAATAATCATATCCCTATTTAATTTTGTATCACAGTCTTACGAAACCTCACATCATATAACTTTTCAACCAATCCTTTTCGCAGAATGGCTTCATCTCGACATTACCCTTTGTGGCCAACTGGTTCCTGAGCTTTCCATTCGGCTGGTTCTCAGACTACGCTCTAGAGAAGGGCGTCTCTGTGAGCGTGATAAGACGGGTATCCAGCACCGCAGGTACCTGGATCCCAGCTCTGGTCTTCATTGACCTTTGCTTTGTGCCCGCAGAAGACAAAACCTGGACGATATTACTCTTCGTAATCGCAGTTGGACTCAAGGCTGGTGCCTTCAGTGGACTCTTTGCTAATCAGATTGATCTGAGTCCTAATTTTGCGGGGACGATACAATCTGTAACAACGCTTGTTAGTATGATAGTCCTGGTTCTCGCGCCTATCGTCTGCGGAGAGATTATTACTGATTTGGTAAGTTGGGATTAAACATTTTTCTTTAGAGTATTAATTCGGTTGGAATCCCTTTTTATTTTATTAGTAATATTTGGTATATTATAAGTTTTATGAAGTCAGTAAAGCGATAGTTATTCGAAAATTTAAGAAATTTTGACGAAGTAACAGTTAAGTTTGTAAATTCTGATAAGGAAAATTTGTTGCTACAAATTATGCAATCACACTTAACATTCAAAATTGACATTCTATAATCAAAATTAAGTGTCCTTATAAATAATAGCTTACACTTAAACAGCAATTTCTTTAAAAATTTACTTCATATGTTTTTTCTTTTGTTTCAGACGAATATCCATCAGTGGCGTATTGTTTTCGCGATGACAGCGCTAATTTATTTCATTACGAATTTCATTTTCATTATTTTCGGTAGGGGTAAGATACAGTCGTGGAATAATCCACAAAGTGAATGTACTGCAGTTGTAAATAGTGAGAAAGAGGAGAAATCCAAAGAGAGCGCGTGATGTCCTACGTTTTGTACAGTATTTACTTACACTTTTTGATATAACTACTGTGATGTGTCGCATTGACAAACTATTTGTTTATACAATAAAAATATTATTATTCTTGTTATATACGTTTTAATGTGATTATTAATCATTTTTGCTTAATGTTTCCTTTGTCTTCTACTCACTTTACTTGATAATAAAATATTACAAAAACATATTTCGAATATAATTAAAAATTATATTTAATTATAAGTGAGTGAATTTGTATGAATTTAATAGCACTTCAATTTTTTTCTCTGAAGTTTGAGAATTTAATTTATTGATGACCACGAACAAGAAAAAGTTTAGCTCAAAGACTGTATGAGGCGAACTATGTTACATTAATAGTCTTTTAAAACCTCACATAATAAGTATGAGAAAAAATCTTTTCTTTGAAAGGAGGTAAGAAAATAATTAAAACTAACTTGGAGGAGTTTAGTTCTCTGCACGCCTAATATAAGGTGTCATTAAAAGCAAGTGCATAAAAGTCATCTTTAGTGTTTATCCCTCTAGCCTTTCTTTTCTGCGTCGGGCCCGTTATTATTTACAGCCTCTACAGGAAAAATTAACTATAAATGTAACTTATTGCGCCTCCCAGTCTTTGTCTTGTTTGTGGCAATCAATAAATTTAATTCTTAAATTTATAATATTTTGACGAACAAATAGTCTTTTTTACAAAAAACATATGTAGCTGTTTTTTTACTAGTGCTACAAAGCTAAATTTATACATGTATCAATCTTGAAAATTCTGTTGATAATTTGTCATACCTTCTCTTTGAAAATACTGTATGAATTCGTCGAAAAAGTTTCAAGCTCGTCAGTCGGTAAAAATGCTTTTATATAAATTTATAAGTAAAAGTACCTGACAAAAGTGGAAAAAGCATCCAATGTGGGTATTTATGTTATAGGGAAGGTCGCTCTTATTGCTTTTCTCAATCATGTCGGAAGGGAACCC
>UELX01005807.1:0-12603 GCA_900480035.1 Eupelmus urozonus | reverse complement strand
TCACTGCGCGATGTACGTATCTGTACATCTCTATATGTGTGTATGTATAAAATTATGTCATCTAAAGTGGAACGAGAAAAAATTTAACCGTTTTTTTCTACAGAGACTTCGGAGGTTACGCCTAATTTTTACTCGCAAAAAAGAAATATTTTTGACGCAATTTTTAATACCTGTAAATTCGCTACATTTATAATCTAAACTCGGGATTTATTAGGTTTTTGATTCTAGATTCATATGACGTTTAGTAAAAAAACGATAAAGAAGTCTTAGTTATTAAAAAAATTAAAAAATTGCAATTCGATAATAAATTGCAGTATTTAATCACGCGCATTCAAGTTAATTTTTTACCAACTAAAAAACAATTTTTTAATTTTATCAAAGTACATAGTGAAAGCATAAACAATACCTTTAAAACCGGATGATTAGACTATTATTAATGGTTTATTTTTATGGCCAAAAAAACATCGTTGAAACATAAAAATATTGTTTATCTCATTTTTTTTATATTCTATTTAAAATTTTCTACGATTATAGTAAATTGCAAGTATTTAAGTCTAATAGCGACGGAGTAAGAACATGCATATGGACATATATATATATATATAGCCCGCGGGCTCGCTCGAGCTTCTGCACAGGCCTAAATAATATTATTATTTGATTATGCTGAATTTTACATGGAATTATAAACATTTCCAAATTTAGTCAAATCCAAAGCAAAAATAAAGTCATCTTATCAGAAGTCTCAGAGGATCGTCACGTGAATTATAAAAGCGATACAAGCATCACGCATTGTACGGGCTTGACATCGAAACCGAATCGAAATAATTCAACTACGAAAGTGCCGGAGACACACACACATCTGACCTAAAAGCACCTCGGGCAAGTTTCTCGCCTAGCGCGACGGAGAGCGCATCAAAGTACCAACTAGCGCAAAACTTGGACGAGCTCCTGAGGTGAAAAAATTTCGAAAAAATCCAGCAGCCCGACACTTTGTTCGAGGCCCTCGGTCTTCTCACCATCCATAGTTTCATATCAGCTACACACCAATTTCCTCGACCGCGCGAGCGTCCGTATAATTTTCGGCTGGCGGATTCGCTCGCAACTCTGCACGCCTGGAAGTTGGACGTTCGAGTTGCGCTCGACCTACATTCAATTAGCTAACCACTTAGAAACGGTGGCAACGGGCTGGCATATACGAGTATCGCCTTCTGAAACCAAAAACCTAAGCCGCAGCACATCGGGTTTAGATAACGCGGCGAACTTCTGCGTGCGCATCGTTGGCTTTTGATATCAATGCGCGGCCGAGTCTTTGTCGAGACGGAGACAGAGAGAGATAGAGAGAGAGAGAGAGAGAGAGAGCATTTGTGGACGTCGCGCACTTTATCTCACCGTGGGATCCTAAGTGCTGCCTCGTAAAGGCCTGTACTACAAAGTTCCACGATAATGGCGCTCTGGAGGAGGTGGCTTCTCGTAGCGCGCGCCCGCGCACGGCCAGTGTAAGGGATAAAAGCTTTCGGGGGAGAAGCCGGCCTGCCGAGAGAAAAGAGGCCGTTGCGAAAGGGGTGAAAAGAGAGAGAGAGAGAGAGCAAGAGCTTCTGAAAGTCCTCTTCTCTTGTGCAGCGAGCATACTGGACTCTGACGTTTTCGATAATTTCTCGAGCCTGTCGTTTAACGAGCTTATTACCCGAACTCGGAGGAACTGGTTTTTTCGTCTCGCTCGCCGGCTGAGTTCGGGTTATGAAAATCGATCCTTTCTGCTGAAATCGGTCCTCGCCGCTTTGTTTCCCGGGAACGCGGAACGCATAATGGCGGCGCGCGCAATTCCGGCTGGATTTTTGTTTTTTCACGGCTCTTTACCGGGCCCGAGATATTCAATTGCCATTGGTAGCCCGGCTTCTCCGGCTTTACGACTGCAGTCGGATGCAGCGCCTGCATTCGCGGAATTTTATTGAAAATTTATGAAGGCTCCCGCAAACAAAAAGGACCAGAGCTCCAGATATTCGCAAGATTTATACAATCTTCATTCGGGGTGCTTCAACGGCACTTGTCTACTCGATCTGCGATTACCAAAAAGAGAGCATCCGCGTCAAACGCACGCTCTGGGGGGAAAAAAAAACACGCTTGGAAAGCCCTCGAAGCGAACAAAGCGCGTGCCCTGCTATACGCTGCGACGACTGTCGAATTGAATGCGAAAGCGAGAGTAGAGCACTCGAGAGCGACGACGGCAATTTTCCGAAACGTCAAAATCGAGAGAGAGAGAGAGAGAGAGAAAAAGATTTGGGAGAGAGAGGGGTAAGCATATGATCAATGCGCGCCGGGAGACTGAGATAGAGAGGGGTACTCATAGTCGCGAAGTAGGTCTCGACGTATTAAGAGCGCGACTGCGCATCTCTAGCTACTCGAGGATAAGGAGCTTGCCATATTCTCAGCAAGAGAGAGAAAGGGAGATGGAGAATAGAGAGAGGGAGAGAGAACGGTGGGCACATATAGGAGGCTCTCTCTCTCCGGTGCGCATAAGAGCCGAATTTCGCGGATGAAGGAATTCATCCCTTTGGTTTCTTTCCCGACGGCCGCTGATTTCCTCGGGGGAGGATATTCGCGCGAGACCCTATTACGCTGAAATGGAAATATTCGCGGCCATTATGCGAGCGGAGCGTTGAGAGAGAGAGAGAGAGAGAGAGAGAGAGAGAGAGATGGGCCGGGGGTAAAGGCGAGAGCCGACCGAGATATATATCGCTCCCCGGGAAATTTTCTTTGTTGCATTAACTATTTCTGTGAATTAGGTGCTTTATAATTCACGCCGCCGCGCGAAGATGATCTATTTGGGCTCTCTTATTCCGTTTTTTGCTATTCAAATTGGACGATGGTTAAAGTTGGGAGCTCGGAATTCGGGAGGGGATGGTCGAAGAGAGCTTTCGAAGAGCTTGTAATGACGCGTATGCAGGGGTAAATCACATTTGGTTGTTGGATCGGAGACGTGAATATTGTACTGGTTCTGATGGGATTGAGTTGGTCACTTTTTTTATGTACTTTTCTATTTGAAAATAGGAGCTTGCGCCGTTTCATTTCTATTTGAAAAAGTACAATTGTATATTTTTATTTTATTATCTAAAAAGAAAAGCTTCTTTGTTCCCTTCTTTTTCATCAAACTGACGAGTTTATTTCAAATTTTTATAAAAATTAAATTCTTTTATTTCGCATCATCAAAACTATCTTAATTCAGCTAGATTTTATTTTAAAGCGCGCAGTAATTAAAATTATATTTTTAATTCTCTTTCCCTTTCCATAACACTAAGCAAAGCATTTCTCTGGCACTAATGGACGCCGAAACGAAATTAAGTAATTAACCATGAAGTTTGCGCTTTAATTTAAGAAAAGAAACTCTAACCGCAGCTATAAAAAAGACCACGTTCATACATTAAAAATGAGCCTCGGAAAGTCTTGGATAGAAAAAAAAAGGTAAGCAGCTCGTGCTGCCTGAAAAGACTGCGCAAATAAATTAAACTCGAGCGAGGGCAAAATTACAAAAAAAAGTCGAAACAAAAAAGGAAAACCAGCGAATTTGAGAGAAGGAACCGAGAAGAGGAGAAAAAGAACCTCCCTGCTGCAGCCGGAAGCAGAAGAAGAGAAAAGAACCGAGAAATAAAGAGAGAGCTAACCTGGTCCCGGTTTCTGCCGAATCAGCGTTGTCCGCGTGCCCATTACGCTTCGCGTGTAATAAATCCTCCCAGAGCTCTGGCCTACACACGCCTCCATTCCAGTAGGATATATCCTAGATTGCGATACTTATGTACGTTCTTTAAAGGGAAATGGGACAGGCTTTTTATCGCGCGCAAAAGAAAGAGAGAAGAGCACTCTTTGGCGGAATTTCATTTCGTCCCGCGGATAAAAGGAGGAAGCCAGGAGTTAATAAGCGAACTGCGAATCACTTTAATACAAAGGGCGCGCGCCAGCCAGCCCGCCTTTTTTCATCTCATATATGCGCGCCTCCGCGTTGCCTGCTGTTTTATTACAGCGAGGAGAGAAATTCTCAGGACGCGGTTTTTTTTTTCTCATCTTTGAGGGCCTCGAATGGATTAAAATATTTTTTAATTAGAATCGCGCGGGCGCAACTTCGACTTGCGAAGTGCTCGGTTTTCCAAGCGGCAAGAGTCGTTCATTAATCGCACGGCTGTCGCTCGCTGGGGTTCGAAAACTGCTTTAGAGGAGAATTTTAGAAGAAAAAAAAGAGCTAATTTTTGCCTGTCAGCAACCTCCTCGTTTTTTAATCGCTCAACTGATACACTCACGTCGGAGAGGCTCCCGAAATAATAAGGGACTCGGATAAGCAGCAAATGGGAAGCGGAGTGACAAGTAATTTTTAACTCGCGCACCTGGATTTAGCCTGCGGCGTATTATGTCTGTCAAATGGCCTATCAAGAATTTCTGTTCCTTCACCCAGGAGTTTCAGATGCGCGTGGCGTGAGATAGAGCACGCATATATAATTTCTATTCTAGTAAAGGACCAGGAATTACGAGAGAGAGAGAGAGAGAGAGAGAGAGAGAGAGAGAGTCATATTGTTCTCATAAGCTCGCGGAAGCGAATCAAGGGTTATTTGCGAGCGAGGATGGATCTTTTATCCGACTGTGCATTCGCATACGTATATATACGTGTTTATTAAAAAAGTATGCTCGCGACTTTTACAGCTACCTACAGTGGAATGATTAACAAATTCTTCAGCGCGCCACCGTCATAACCTGATTAAATTCATTCAAAGCGTCTAAAACAAAGAGGAACGGTGGCTCGGCCCCTTTTTTTCTATTAAAATAAAAAGGCCAAAGTTGCGGAGAGCATTTTAAAATTGAGAAAAAGTGCTGGTCAGCGCTCGGATCTGTCAAATGATAAAGTGAAAAAGTTCTGATTTTACAACAGGCGGTAAACTTTTTTGATTAAAATTTAAAAGGATTCCGACCGGGGCGAATTTCCATTTTTCCATTTTCTAAGAGCAAATGTATATTTTCAAAGAGAATTAAAACTCTTACGTAAACCCCGTGCCGGCCGGTCTGTATTATTCGCGTTACAGAGGAGCTGCGCGCTCGCTGTGTGGCTGGGCACGGATATAGTTTATTCATCCGCCTCGGACGACGACGACAAAGTCCCGCTGCAATCGGTTATGCATATAGTGAGAGCTGCGCTAATTATAGACTGGATTAATATACAAGATCAAGGCTGGCGAGTCGGCAGTAGCTCAAGATCTTCAGCAAACGGAGACAAAAGGGATTTTTCCGCGTTCGAAAATATTCAAATAGCCGAAAGAACATAACGTCGCAGTCCATCTATTTTTTCTTCGACATTCGATCAAGCTACGGACGGTTAACCGCGACTAAAGCCAGCACGATGGCAAAACAAACACACATAAGAGCGGAAGCGCAGAAAAATATTGGAAACTCATCAAGCCGGCGCGTCTGCGCTTCTTCTCTTCCCCCTCGCCCCTCCCCCGCTCCAACCTCTCCCCGGCGGTATGATATGAAAAGTTGGCGTCTCTATCCGCTCGCCTTTAATTCAATCCAGCGGCATGACGTATGGCCCGGCCGACTGACACCCGATATCGTCCGCGAGCGCAAACTTCCTTCTATTTTATACGCCCCCGCGCTACCTCGCCCCCTTCACTGCACACATGCTGCTCTCTCTCTCTCTCTCTCTTATTTTCTCGTATTCTTTTCCGGCGCAGCTCTACGCTGACTCGGCGCGAGTCCGCACTTTGTGTCTCGCCGCGGAACTTGGGAGCTTTCGGCTTCTTTCGCTACTTTTAATCGAATCGCCCGGCCGGCTCCTCGAGTCGTCAAAATTCACGATGCCGTTCAACTTTCGCTTGTTCGATAGACTACATTCCATTTCTGCCGACGAAAAATAGACGGCTTTTTTTTCTTTCCAGAGATTTCAATAATCGAGTCGCTCGCGAATTATTGACTTGGCCGAGAATTAACGACCCCGGCGATGCGCGCTGGGTAATTTAAATGCGTCATTGGACGCGCGCTTGAGTTACGGCTGGTTTTAAGCGCGCATTCAAAATTCAAAAAGTTGAATCAAAGCCAGAAGTTTTTTGCCCGTTTTCGAGTTCTTTTCGCAATTGAATTCGGAATCGCCGGGTCGCGCTCAGTGCTTGCTTCTTTGAGCGCTCTCGCGGCTAAATTTTGGCCAGCGAGACAATTCAGTTGAATTATGCTGCTAAATCTATTCCGGATCGCTGGGCTCATTTCTGTATAATTAGCGAGTTCCATATCAGATAGATAATCGCCTTTAAGCTTGTACAGAAAACTTCTGCTCGAGATTACAAAGAAGTAAACTAAAAAATATCTACTGTTACGGATATTAACAGCATCCTTTTTGTTTAAAATGAAAATAGATATAAAGGTCAATTAACCAAAGTATTAAATATGTCTATGATTTTAAAATTCTTCTATTGAATATATATGTATAGTCGAAGATTTTCATATGTAGTAATGTAGTAAAAAGACACTTGATATAGTGGTTGCGATGAGAAAAGTTAGGTATTGATTAAGTTTGAAGGGAGCAACTTTGATATATAACCTATCAAATCAATGTATACGGATTAATCGTCTATTTATTCTGCGTTAAAATAAATAAAAAGCAAAGTAAAAGTGTTTAATCGTTTTACTTCTTAGTTTCTGCTCGCGTGTAATAATGTTCTGCGTGCGCGAACATCTATATATCTTCCTTGCATATATACTTATTCAACTCTACCCTTCCACGTCGTTATTTCTCTCAAGCCGCAACGTCACGGGCATTTCTCAGATATCGAGTTAGCTCGCGTCTCCTTGATATATGCGTAAGCTCTCCCCCGCATTATTCCAGCCCAATAAAGTCGCAGGCTCTTCGGCGCTCGCGCGCGATTTGCGCGGGAAATCAAACGTTCACCGGCGCTACTTTGTATTCCGAGGAGAGCCAACTTTGCAACTCCATTCGGCGAGAGAGTGGTCTCCTCCTTCGTGACATTGACGTATCAAAGCGGCTCCGAAATTGTTCAATATGTTAATACGGCGCGAGCGTCAGTTTCCAAGTCGCTCTGTTATCGTCGCGCATCGGCCGCAACTAACAGTTGTGGCCTGGGTTTTGCGAAATTAATACGGCTCCGGCTTCATCGATCAGAATAATTAGACACGTAGGTGAATCCTTTTGTAAATGTGGACTTTAGTCTCGATGCTTGGATGGTGAGCAAAGCCTGCAGGCGAGCTACAGCTGCGGCAGCGAGGGCAAAAGAAACAGCAGCAGCCAGCGCACTAGCAGCTTGCCTTTTTGGCTTCTCGAAGCGACACGGCAAAACGCACACAGCGCGGCCGATAGCCCCGCTGGATAAAATTGCCGCAATAAAACTACCGGCCTGACTGTAGCCGGTTCCTCTGCAGCAGCAGCAGCAGGAGCAGCGCGACGGACGTGCAGCCTAAGGCTCTTTCTCTCTCTCTCTCTCTCCTCTTTTTCCTTCGCGGCCTGCTCGCCGTCGGTGGCTTGTACGAGCCAGCTCCTCCAAGGTGGACGAGGAGCTGCTCCCACTCTCGCAGTCTTCTTCTTCTTCTTCTTCCTTTTCTCCCGTCCACGTCTTCTCCGTCTTCTCCTTCTTGTTTTTCCTTAGCTCTCCTCTTGGCTCTTTTTTCTTCTCTTCCTCCGCGCGGCCAGGACGTGCATACACACTGGCCAGGGAGAGCGAGAGAAAAAAGGAAGCGCGGCGAAAGATGGAGCGAGGATAGAGAAGAGGATGCAACGAGCGAGACAAAAACATTTAATTGAAGCCCAATCAGATCGGCCACGGGCGTCGCACTACTGCGGGGGCGCGGGCGTAAAAATGCCTCCCCCATTATGCGAGAGAGCCGGGGCTCCTTTGTTCCCGAGCTTCCGAGCCGAGTGATTAAGCCCCGGCCGTGGCCGTGGCTTCGTAAAAAAGGATAAACAGTGCGTCGTTTTCTTATGCGCGCTGGCTGGCTTAAGCTGAAGTTAGTTGCAGCGAGGCTATTGCGGCCGTCTCTGTATATGCGGGCATTTTTGCGCGGACTGACCAGTTTTTGAATCGAGCCGTAGTGACGTGGACGATATATATATATATACAAGCGAGCTCCTTAAGGCGGCCGGCTTTTTGCTTGTTAAGCTGGCCGGATTTTCGACAGCTTCGATAATGCGGAAATTATCCTGCTCAGGACTCAATTTGAAGTTTAATTATTATGGCCAATTAGATTGTTAAGTAATTTAATAGCTGCTCGAAGTTGTAAATTTTAAAAGTTGAGCCTGTTTTTAGTAGGAGATTTTTTGGTATATTCAGTTGTTACGAACAGCTCGTCTGATGTTTTGCTTATTAGGTATCTCGGTGAAATTAATGAGATAATTTCCAGCACTGGTGGCCGCTCATAAAGTCATAAAAAAATTTCTATTCATGATACTTCGCACTTGTTTTCAGCGCGCTTATATGAGCCGTTTAAGGCCACGTTCAAAGTAATTGGAGAGGGAGGGAGAGAGAGAGAGAGAGAGAGAGCGCTGCTATAAACTAGTTTTAAGACCATTTAGCAGACTTTTGCCTGCGCGCTCATTTCCTCAAAATACAAAATTAAAATTCTTTAGTCCAAGTCTGCTCCATATTTCGATCCAGATCCAGCGACCTTTTTCTCGCGACGCTAACACCCAATTTCCCTTTAACTAGCCGTTATGAAAAAACAGAGGTCTTTTTGATCCATCTACTATCATGTCTCAAAATAGAAATCTAGATTATAAAAGAACTCGCACATGCGCGAAAAGAGTGAGAGCGAAAAAACGGTGTAGAAATGACAAGAGAGTGAATAGAAAGACAAGAAATAGATAGCTGCTGCAGCCCAAAGAAGAAGAAGAAGCAGCAACTGCAGCAGCGAGGTGTATATAAGCAGAAGGCACATAGATCGAGCGGACACTCGTCGTCACTTGGATAAGGAGTGAGCGACACGATCGAGCGGAAAGAGGAGGCGTTGCTCTCTCTCTCTCTCTTTCTCTCTCTCCCTCTCTCTACTATCCGCTCTGGGTGTGGCTTTTCACGGTCGCTCGATAGGAGCAATCTATTTTCGCTTTACTTATTAGCTATCTCTCTCTCTCTCTCTCTCTCTCTCTCTCTCCCTCTCTTTTTCTTCTCGTCATTTTTTCTCCCCTCTCCCGCGCGCCGGGGAAATGTAAAAACATGGCAATGCATTTCGCGCTACGGGCGTGAGATTAATTGCGCACTCTGCACGTCGGAATGTTGCAAGGTAGAAAGAGAGAAGATTCTGTTCGATTTTGAACTACGTGTAATGGCTCGGAGAATTGTTAGGGAGTGTATATAGAGTGTTGTTTTAAATGGATTAAATTATTTTGGTGTGCGAGCTGGTTTGAGTCGATTGAAATTTGGCACAAACTGACTATGAGTCTAAATTAATTTATTTTAATTAGTGATTGTTTTGGTGGACAAGCTGGGTCCTCATATTGAATGAAAAAAATTTGAGTGTATTTAATAATAAAATTATGAAATTATTTTAACAAAAGAAAGCTATTTGAAATTAAGACAGCAATTCAGAGAAGAATGGCTAACCGTGGGAGAGATTCGAAATGGAATCGGTAGCTGGGTAAACCGTCTGTGTAATAATTCGAACAATGTAAATCTGGAGGCGGAATTAAAGAGACCCCGGAGCCGCGCGCGGTTATTTGCCGTAACTGTAGATGTATACGCGCAGTCGATTGAAACGCCGATCGATTCGCAGGAGAGTTGGACCTACTTTGCTTGCACAATGAAATAACTCAGTGATGGTCGAATTTCTCTCCCTCTCTGTGTGCATAAACCGCCGCTTTTTTTTCCATCGGCGAAAATTCCGCTGAGTTAATTACGATTCCTTCCGACCGTGCTCTTCCCGCTATTTGCGAGCGCTCAGTTTGCATAACTGCCTCGTCGTTTTTTCCAATATGAGAAATAAGAATTAACTCACAAACGCGCCTCGCTCAAAAGCGAAAGTCCGGCATTATTTATCAACAACTTTCCGATAGAGAGAAAATTTTTCTTTGAAAGCCAGCTCGCGGCGAAAGGATCAAACAAAGCCGCGCGCTGGCTTATTATCGAAATGCGCGAATATAGCAAAGATAAGGGCAAACATTTTTATTAACCTCAGCCGTGCGCTGGTAAAAATACAGAGTCCATTAAGCACATTCGAAGCTGCAACAAAGCCGTATTACAAAGAACCCGCGCGCCCTTTTTTTCTCTTCTTATTCGAGCTGCACACTTTGCTAACACTGCGGAGCGCTGCGGCACATTGCGCAGAGAGCTCGCTTTGGGAAAAGCCACCGGCTCGCTCTATACTTTCTCCCTCTCTCTTTTCTTTCTCACTCGAAGGCTCGTTTCCCTAGATTGGAAATTACTCTCCTGCCGGCTAATGCCGATTAAATTGAACCGAATTTATTCGACCGATCGCGATTGAAAATAACGTGTTATTACGAGCCGTTTTCTCTCCGCCGCGCGAGCTCTGCCCCTTCGATGTTTTCCTAGCCCAGAAGGAAAACGCGCGAGCTCAGCTGCGTTCTTACTTAATTAACAAATAACACACCATGCGCACCATGTAACTCAATACCGCCGGTGCTTTTATTCGTGCGCGAAAACTTCTTTTTTTTTCAAACCACACGGACTGCGCCATATAAAGCGTTTCTGCCTCTACTGGGAGAGCGCGTGTTTAGACTGCGGTAGGTAAGGCAATTATGATGGAGTAACTATTAGCTTAGTCTTTGCGTTTATTACTGCTGAAAAATAATTTATAGTAAAATCTTTTCGCGGCTCTCGTTACATTTACACGGGGGGCTGTATGAGAAAGCTCGATGAAAGAAAAAAGCCGGGCGAGCGCGCGCGAAAGTTGGCGGAAAATTTATTTTAATTGCGCGAATTGTTTAGCGCCCCGGCTCTGTTTCGCTCGAAACTTAATGATATACGCGCTGCGCTCGGAAAATTATGAATGCGAATGCCACACGCTGGCGCGGCTGAAATATGCTTTGAGATTCGTTAAAGCATAGTTTTTAGCGCGGATGATAAATCATCGGATTGCGCGTAACTCGTTCGACGCGAAAGTGCTACTTTAGCATCGCATTATCAAAACTTTTTAGCCTGAAATATTTCTGCATCACATGATAATGAAATTAATTAATGAGAGAGCAAAAGAAGAAGCTGGATTCCTGGGCACAAGGTTATATAGGCTCGCCGCTGCTTACGCATACCTGCACGCCATAGACGCCAGAGGCGCGAAAAGCTTATAATTCACCGGCCGTGGCTTAAAGATTCTAAATTTAAAATTAAAAGAGCTGCTCCTAATTCAGCCCCTCGCCGACTAAAACATCAGAAGAGGAGCAATAAAAGCGTAGCGCGAGCAACGATCGCGGCCTCGTCCGTAGAAAATCGAAAGGGGCGCAAAAGGAGCCGAGCGCGAGCCGGTCATACATCAATTTGTCGATATAATACATTAAGCGGCTTGCGCTCTGGCGCTAACTAGATGCCCGCTGCATCTAAAAAGTGCGCTGCCAGCCAGCCTCCTCGGCTCTCTCTAGCTCCGCCAGGGGATCAGCTCTCGTGCATGCGCTCGAGGCGGAATTAAACTACCGCGCGGCCAATAAATTGTTCAACGTCTTCCGCTGCAGCCAAGCGCTGTTGGGGCATCGCTCCGGATAACGCGAGAGAGGAAGCGAGACGGAAATGGATAGGTATATCGTTGCGCGCGCGCGCGGCTGAAAGAAGAGCGGCACTTGTTGGCCAGGTCGCTGTGTATGTGATACCGGGGGTTAATGAGCTTCGAAAGTGCGTCGGGAGTAATTATTAATGCTGTAGCTGTAGGAAAATCGCTTTTTCCTTTTTGGCAATCGAGCTTTTTTCATCGCAGAGGAAAGCAGTCGCTCGGAGGATGTAAGGTGTGGCTCGAGAGCCGATCACGATTATTGATCGTTTTTTGTGAGGAGGGAGCTGGGCCCGCGCTGGAGTGATGGCCGCTGAATTAATGCAGGCGCTTCGAGCTACCTCGAAGCTATATATACTTATGGGAGCGATCCGGGCGTGTGTAGCTTTCTAATAAGGCTCCCCGAGCGCGAAATGAAAATTCGCGGGCGCGGCAAAACCGGATCACCTGTTACCCGAGCCGAGAAAAATTTACACTGCTTTAGACATGCTTCTTGCATTGGCTCATATTAGCTGGAGATTTCAGATTTACTGTGCTAAATGTTATCTCGTTAAAGGGGAGAGCGTAACGAGTCTTAAAAGGCGCAAGATGGTTCTACGAGGTAGGTTGCGACGCGTTGAAACTAATTTTCTACCGTTAGTCAGGAAAATGAATGGCTCATTTGGGTGAGTTTTTCAATTTTTTTTATCTTTTATTTAGAGGAATATTTTTAAAGTTAAGTGCAGGGTTCAATTATTGCTCCGAGAGTTAATTCTGATAGTAAATTTTCGTTCCTCTAATCACTATTGTGCTTTAAGGGGAAGCAGTACAAAAAAAGTTCCCAGTTTTTTTTTCTAGAATTATTGATAATCATTAATTGTTGATAAACATTTTCAAATTTTTATGACCTGACACACAAAGACAATGTTCTTATCT
>UELX01005806.1:0-12612 GCA_900480035.1 Eupelmus urozonus | reverse complement strand
GTTTAATTTTAGACATTAAAACTTTGTAAACAAACACCATATCCTCAACATTATGCAATGATTTGATTGTATATAATACGAATTGTATATATTTTATTTGTTTTGTTTAATAACTTGTTAACTCAAAAGAAAATAATAAAAATAGTAGTAATAAATGATTAAAAATAAGAATCAAAGAAATAGAATAGAACTAGACTTATAAAGTAATATAAAATTAAAAAAATTAATATTTTAAAGACACTTATTTTTTATTTTTTATTTAAGATAATATTTCGATAATAAAACAAAGCGTAATATAAAGATATACTTTAATTAAATAATAAAAAAATATTTTATCTTATCTCATATATGTTACTGAAAATAACTATTATAGAATTAAAAGGTAATAATTTATATTTGATTTATTTTACACGTATAAAAAAGTAATAAAATTAGATATTGAACTTATTTGATCGCTAAATTGAATAAAAATAATATTATTTGTTCAGTATAGATTTAAATATTAAATATTCATTACATAATTCTCAATACGTAGACATTTATAAATTTTATAGTACTAGCCATATAACACAAAGGTATTGAAAAAAAATAAATTTAGTTATAATATGAAAATGTCTAAAATAATAATAAAAATAAAAAAAAATTTCCCCCGACGAGGAATCGAACCTCGGCCTCCCCTCTTAAATTAAGATACGGGCGTACTGACCACTATACCATCAGGGGTTTTGGCGTTCAAAGCATACTTTGCAAACTCCTACGTCGTTTGTCCTGTGAGTCATGGCGTAAGCTCATACTATAGCGGAGTAAGTATATGTATACGCTACGCTGATTAAGAGCGACGCGCGCAGCGTCTGCAGAATAGCCAACTTACAGGCGGCATTTTCGATTTTTAAAATTATTATTTATCATTTTTTTTTGTTACATTGTATTATTATACATAACTGATTATAGCTCTAGAAATTATATATTCATTAAAATTAAATTTTTTTCTCTCAATTATGTGACCATTATCGTTTTAAAAATATTTATCATTAAAAATATTTAAGGAAAAATAAAAATTATACAATACTTAATGTCCATTAAAAATTTATCGATACAATCGAAAATACTATGCAAGCCCGGCAATCTCCGGCAGTCGAACGGTAAAATACTGCAAAGCCAAAGCTTTCTTAATCTGTTTGGCCCGGTCTCGCTCGGCTCTTTGGGCGGCAGATTGTTCCGCGCTCGAGACTCTCCTTTTTTCCCCGGAAATTGCATTTTAAACTAAGCGAGCGCGCCACAGCTTGCTCCGCGCCTTATGTAATATACAGGCCTCAGAGTTGACTTTGTCTCGGGCGCCGCTAAAGTCAATCGAAGCCGCTCGGGAAATACAGAAAACTCGCGTGGCGCTTGTATATAAAACTACATTGAAAGTGGCAATAAGCCCGCTGAAACAGAGGGAGGGAGTAGGTGACGCGCGCGGACGGTTAGACGCGCGATCAAAGGAGCGATCGAGTTTTTCGGCTCTTTCAACGACTTTTCTCAGATGAATTTCTGCTGGGAAATTCGTTTCTAAACTAAAACAATTGAATAACACACAATAATTTCGATATTATCTTGCAAAAGCGAAAAGCCAAGATTTTATTAAACAAAATTTCATCTACAATTGATTGTAACAAATATTATTATATTTCTGACTAGCAGCGAAAACACTAGTTCAGTCGTGCGATTGCCAGCGAAATAACTCTAGCTCCACGGATATTACTGGCTCATCAAACCGATTTCCATTCGCCGTAAATAATCGCGCGCGCGCGGGATTATATATAAAAAAAAGAGCGCGATTCGGCGCTTCTCGCTGAATCGGAAAAATCCGAGCGGCTATTGGAAACGGATTACTTCTTAAGTCTGATAACTAACCGTTTCATAATGCATGAGCCCCGATGACCGGTCGCCGCTGGCGTCGTCGTCGCTTTTAGTCGGAGCTTAAACTTATCCCGTCTGGCTCTGGCGCTTTCGTTTCAGCTCTCGAGCTAGTGTTCGCATGAATATTTGTTTTTCTCGAACGACTGTCGCGAGGAAGATTCCTTTGGTTGTCTATACATTATTAAAAAAATTGTTGCAATGCTACAGTCATTTTTTATTTAGATGCTTTTTTTCGCACTTTTTATTCAAATCCGCAAGTGTCATTTTGGAAATTCCGAACGTATTTATCGTTAATAGTTTCCACAATAAAGTTTCGTCGACTTACTTCAGTACATTTAATAATATCGTACTGATCGCATACTATATTAGATACTAGAAGCAATTGTACTAAAACACTAACACAAAAATAAAACAGTCTTTGTTAGATACATTATCAAAAGACGTTTGTTACTCACTAAAACAGTTTTTTTTTGTGAATCCACGTGCATTCTCTTAAAAGTGTTTTTACAAATATCATTCTTATTATATCATTTCCTGTATACACTAATATTTTCTACTATTGATTCTAGAATCAAGGCTCAGTCAAATGGTAGGATATATGATAAATGTAATTCCTACCTTACCTTCTTACCGGCATTCGTATAATTTTATATAAATAATCACATTACGTTTATTTATTTCCAATATGGAAACCCAAAGATCTCCAAAATTAATTTATAGAATTGTCTAAAAATTGAATTGAACATTGTTTATGACAAATACTACAAAATTTCAGAAGGATTTTTTGAAATTTTATCAATTTTAAAATGCTGATAAGAAAGTAAGGCTACCGTTTTACTGAAATTTAATATAAAACTATATATGCACTTAATTTTCTTGCAGAAAAAAGTAAATAAATTCTGGAAAAAACTCACAAATAGCCCAAACTCGATGACGCAAAACTCACTGCGTCTTCTACACGACCAGTCAAATAAAAGTACCATTAAAGACGAGCCCCCAGGATCTATCCACCCGCATGTGCACCAGCGAGTTACACACACATATTCGGCCCCGGATTCAAATGCGCCAGAGCGCGCGCGCCCTCGGAGAAATACCCGCGGCCGAAAACACTTTGAGCCAGAGAACGAGCCGGAGACGAAGAGCCGATGGGTTTCGATTTCCGGTACGCACACATCCAGACTTTGCTCCAACAGTTTTAACTCCTTTACTCCCGTTCATCCCACGTTGCGCGAGGCAAACTCGCGCTCTTTGCGAAGAAGGCTTTGCCGCGACGTATAGGAACTTTGTTTAAACGCTCGGACGTGTCCGGGCCTTTTGCAAGTAGAGAGCGATTTTTCCGACCTCCTGATTCTTCTTGATTCGGCGATGCGATTCGTGGATGCTGGTGAACTGAGGGAGGAACAAAGACAGTGCGGATTGTGTGCGGAGCCGTTGCGAGTTCGTGATTTTTGTTTGAGTTTTCGGCAGTTTGACGATGGGTTTTGAATAGGGGATTGGAATTTATTATACGATTGTTATTGAGACTGTTATTGAGAATATTTCTCGTTGTGACATATAACAATGAAAAAGATTATTGCTTTCTACGTGAAAATTGCAGCTGTAAAAAATATTATTATTGATGTAATGGATAACGATATTAGCATGGTTAGAAGTTTTAACAGACAAAATGTCTATAAAGAACTCCATTCTCCAACAATAAAGTGTGGATGTTCCTATCCGTAACTAATACGGACAATACAGTACATTAAAAATATCGAATACATTTACTAGCAATATTACTTTGGATAACGTACACTACTTTAGTACTTTATAATAATACATTACTTATATATTGATACTTTTGTACTTTAGACATATGTCAAGAGGTTCTGTATCAAATGATGTTGAAGAGCTTAGGGAGAATCAGGTAGTGCATTAGACACCTATCATCTATAACTTATTTTGAAAATAGTAATAACTTTGAAAACTATAAAAAATATATGGACATTGTATTGAAAAATTATACCTTTGCAGTAACGTTACCAATGTATTAGATATATTACCAATCTATTGTTAACATCAATATCATTCATTTATTTTTAATAACATTGGGGTGTAGCATTGTAGTATTGCGCTTCATGGGTATGTAATAGCTTCGATACCAGAATGAGTTTTTCATTTTATTTTATTTTACTATTTCATTTTATACATTTTATTCTTTTGTTTTAAATCACTATACAATCACTTAAAAAAATCCGTATAAAAATCAATCCATTAAAGCTACTCCACTCTCCCTCGCTTACAATCCAAGCCCCAATACCCGTCTCAACTAACTCGCGCAACAACCCCTTCTCAAAACTTAGCCTCGCCTCGAGCTAAGAAGCCCTTAAAGGGATAAATCTTACCCCCTCTCTCTCTCTGGACTCACGCAGCTTGCAAGCTCGAGGTTGCAGCAACGCAGCCAGCGCAGCGCGCCCGCATCGATGTATCGACTCTGCGTGACGCGCTCTCTGGACTAATCCTCTGCAGGTCGCTCGCTCGCGAGCTTCTGCAGTGTTTGACGCTTGCGAGCTTGCCTGCGGCGGCATTAGTCGACTTTAATCGTAATGTATGTAATGGCGCTCCGGCTGGCAATTGGATAAGCTTCTTAGGCTAATGCGCTTACCATGTGGCACGCGCCCGCGCGAGCGCGAGGTGCTAATGATATTGCAGCTGCCGAGAGTTTGCCGAACAGGTGGCTGACCGCGACCTTCGCGATGTGCTGCCGTCTCTCTCTGCGTGTGTAGGAGGCTTGGAAAGGTTGCGTTTGGGGGAGTGGATTTTCGGTGATTTGATTAGAGGGTAGTGTGGGAAAATATTGTAGGTGTTTTGTTTTTTAGCAATGAGATTTTTTTCTATGAGATAGTTTAGTTTCTAGAGTTGATTTTTTTTTTACAAGAATCAGTCTTTGGATTAAATTGATTGTGCAAGGAGTTATGTTAATTATGTAAAGTAAACCGAGGGCAAGGTAAGTTTTATGGAGTTGGTGTGTGCTTAATTACAAAGTTGGCTACTAATATCAGAATGATTTAAGTTGACTTTAGCAGATTGTCCCTCTACGTATTCGTATAATTATCAAACTACCTTTGAGTACACCTCTTTACTGAATATGTCTAGTATTATTAACAGAAGACTAATATGTTGATGTAGTAATTACCGTATGTTGTAATTTTTGGTTTTGATAATATTTTATATTCTTAAAAAACTATATATCATTTTTTTTTTCTAAAAATTAAGCTAATTATTATAATATTTTTAATAATTAATAATAATCTTACATTACACATGTATTACATTATGTTTTTGGTTTTGATTACTAGTACGTTTAAAAAAACTACCTGTTTTGAATTTGTTATTCATGACGTAAAAAATAGTTTTTTAGAGCACAATATTACTCATTAAGTCCAAATAAATTGAGTATCTGTAAATAATAGTTGGTAATCGATAGTTTTTGAAATGTAATACATTTGCAATGTAATAATACTTCTCACAAGTAATCATCTTGTTCTCGACAACAACATTTCTGCATGACTGCATTTGCGGTCGCAAACGAATTGGTGGTCGCAAGGACGTCAAGACTAGCGCGCTTGTTGTTAATCGCAAATGTTTCGAAAAGTTATATCGCTCGCCGCGTAAATCGAGCTGCCAAACAAAGTTTTCCGTGGCGTAGCTGCGTTTAGATCGGTAATGTCGTGGCTTTACAGTTGGACGGTGACTGCTGTAATAATTAAAAATTTTCCACTGGTAAAATATTGTACGTTTATGTTGGGAGGTAATTTTCGGACTTTTTAATACTGTAGATGTGAGGATTGATGATTTCTGAAGAGGAAGGTCAGGGAGCTCTTTCGATGTTTGTTTATTTTGGGAAATGAAAGAATTGTTTTGATGGACTCGGTGTATATCTACTGAGCACAATTTGAAATTTTCTACGAATTAAAATGTATACACATACATTGCGTGTTTATGTATTTACATGGAATTTATAAAAAATACAGCTATTCGCATTTTGTATAATAACCATTTTCTTAATTTATATTATTACTATCCATATTAATGTTTATTATACAAATCATATTTTTTTAAATAAAATTCACACAGCCAACGAAATTTTAAACCGTGCAAGGCTAATCTTTTCCAATACTCCCAGCACTGCAACAGAGAAAACAAGGCAGAAACATTAAATATAAACATTAAATAAACAAACAAAATCAAATCAACCCTCCGAAGCCATTAAAACGACACTCCAACTCAACAGGTAATTATCGACCGCTCGTCACGACTCCCCCGCTAAATTTCTTCCCGCATCTTCCCCCAATGCGCGATTTTGCATCTCGCACCCTCCTGACACCACGCGCATTAGCTGCACTTAACTGCGGATGTTACGGGGAAGCTGGCGAAACTGTATGCAGGGAGCAGCCAGACCGCGCGATTCGTCGTCGACGGAAATCTCGTTACGCCCGACGTCCACCTTTATATCAATTTGACGGAGTGGCCCGTAGCGAAGGGGGAATGCCGGATTCGATTAGGCGGTTTGAATGATTCGCCAACGCTGCCGACTGAAGGATGGATGACGCTTGGTGAGTTCGGATCGATTGCTTTTTTTTTAAAATCGCGATGAGATTTAGTCGGAGGATTTTTGGATTTTGTTTTTGCGAAGTTTTAGTAAATTGTGGGTATAGATGGAAAGTTTTGTTTGTTGATCGCATGCTTGATAGCGAAATTAGTATTTGCGGAGATCTTGAGTCTCTCGTGAAGCGTTTACTCTCTGGAGTTTAGAGCATCGATCCGGTACGGCCAGGCGTCCGCATTAAGTCAGATTAAGTCCTTGAAGCCGCTCTTTGAGAAACCGATATCTGATCTTGCTGGCGTTATCTCACTGCACTCCTTCTAACTATAATTACCGTGATTGGGCTCGCTTTAATAGCGAAAACGCGCTGCAGTTACTCACGGCTAGGTGGCCGTAGATATATCTTAGGTTATTGGCACTGATGGTAGTGCGGATTCATCTATTCATGAGGTCCGTTCTATACCTTGCACTGTTAAAAATTTTGTATAATAAAATATTCATCTTGTAAGTGAAAATTTGTAGAAATTAATTTCTGTAATATTTTACCCAAAATTTTTGTGCAATTTTTGTACAAACATTTTTCTTTTTGTAAGTATATTTCTGTTCACGAATTTGGAAAAAAGTTTGACATTGAATTCTGTGTTTATTAAATACAGAATGGATAAAAATATAAATTTTTTTATGAAAATTCTTTTAAACTTACTGTTTTCCTGCGAAAAACCGTACGCTTATTTTATAAAATAATTTATATAAATTTAAATTTAATTTTAATTTTTATTTTATTAATAAAAGATTTATTTTTTATTCATTAAATTAATTTAGTCGAAAAATATCGCGAGCTTTCGTGCTTCAGCAGGAAACGGCAAAAAGAGATTCGTTGCGCAGACTATATCGGTTTAGAGAGAGAACTGCTGAAATTGAAGCCAGAAGCTATTAAGGTGCAAAAATAACATTTCTGCCTGCTATACATGGAAATATCATTGAAATTGCATTCAATTATAAAGCACTTTCGGGCCATCGAAAAACAAATTGACTTTCGGAATTGTTATTTCATTTCCCCGCCCTTCCCTCGCTCGAATCGCTCCAAGTGTTATCGTACGCCACATAAAAAGAAAATAAATTTAATTCCAACCGCCGGCCGTATATGTACATGTTAAGGGAGTTTATTATGTCAAGAAAATTACCATGCCTCGGTAAAGATGTAGGGATAATCTTAAGAGTAAGATGACGCGATAAAAATTTCTTTTACGACTAATAACAAATTTTAGGGGAACGGTTAATTGCTTTTTTTATATTTATCTCTCTTTAGGGTATCTTAAAATTCGTCTCTAATCGCCCGCCACTGATCTGTTTACTGTAATAGATTTTTTGTGTTTATCGTCTTGCTGTAATTCTATTTTTACTAGGAAAATTTTATGTCGAGAAAAATTACTTGTATTTAATAGAACTTGGAAGTTACATGAAATAATTTTTGCATTAAAAATGTATTTTTATATGGATCTGCTTTTTTATCAACAATTTAAAGATATTCATTAACCATTAAAAAATCAACTCTACCAAAATTCATCCATATAACATAGATTAAAACCGATAGCTTGATCACATCCAGTAACCAACCTCCGCTCACCCCCTCATCGCGGGCGCAAAAACAATTCTCTCCTTTTATCTTCCAAACGTCAAAACAGCATCAATACAATCCACGTCATCGCCCAAAAAACCTCCCCCAACCGCAACCCAACCGCATCAAAAAGCTCTGGAAAGCTGCAGCACACGCGCTGACGCTTAGGTATAGTAAGAAGAAGAAAAGAAGCGCGCAACGAGGACGTCAAAAGCGAAGCAGAGCCGAGCCTCCCGGCGAAAGGTCACTTTGCAGTAGCGCTGCTCGTTCGCGCTCCCTTTACTACTGCGGCGTAAAGGCCCCCTCCGCCGGCGGCGACGCCGTCTTCTCACGATCCAGCCACGCGCGCATCTCGCGTATAAATGCGAGGCTTTAACGGCCCGTTCCCGCGAAAATGGCTCGCAGATTTTAAGGCTCGGGCTGATGCAACGCCTCGGCTTTTTGGGCCGCCGGAGCTTTTGTTTATACGCGGCCGTTGATTTCATTAATGGACACTTTTGCCGCGCGCGCGGCTTGGATCGTGAAATAGCGTGGAGGGAGCCGGGGATGGGATTTGGAAGATGGCTTTTGATGGGTTTTCGGAAAATAATGGCGAATGATGGTTGGCTGGTTTAGTGTTTGGTTTATGGGGAGGACGGATATGTTGCGTTTGTTTTTCAATGGTTAGTTATGTCGAGCGTAAAAGTTGTTGTTAGAAGGGAATATTCTGGTTTAGCGGAAAATTTAATAATTAGAAAAAATTGTATCGGATCATCAGACTTTTTAATCGTGTTTTACTCTTTTTGCGGAGAAGTTTGATCGAAAAATTTGATTAAAAATTTTCATTTTCGCAAATGAAGTTTTTCTAATCATTGTATTTAACTACAGGCTATTATTTGTTTGTCGAATCATGTTTATAACTAATATAAGTCTATTATAAATAGTGCGAAAGTTTTGCTTAATTAGTTAGAGAAATAATTAGAATTTCTCAGTATGATATTATAATATTTAGCTTCACTTGATAAATTTGAGAAAACTACTTTACACGTATTTTTTCTTTTTTTAATCCAACTCAGTAATATAAATATATAGCTTGATAGAAGAAATAGTTAAATGCACTCTACAATTTGTATCTTTGTAAATAATTATTAAATAAACGAAACAAAAATTACTATCTTTCCAAAATCTAGAAATCTAGAAATAGCATTTCTTATGAAAAATGCTAATTCTTTAATTAACGATGACGACAAATATCTATACATTTTTTACACCTCTTTGTAAATCCAGCCTTAGGTGTGCTCTTCTCCCAGTGACGCGCGTACCGTTCTTATATACACACTTTCCAAGACTCGTAAAGCAACGCGAGCGAGCTCGTCGTGAAAGTAAAAAATGCTTTCCGGGGGCATAATCAGAAAAAAAGATCCGTTAAAAATGCTACGTTTTACGGCTACTTTATATAGTGAAGCCCCGGGGGTCTATACGCTGCTCGAGGTGTCACTGCTGTTCCCATGCAGTCGATAAATCTAGACGTCGCGTACGGCCGACCTAGTACATGCACCGAGCTCTTTGTATAAGGATATTCTTAACATTACATGCTGGGAAAATATGTAAGCTTCATAGTTACTTCATTTGGGAGTGTTAGTTTGGGATGAAAAATTTTACATAATTTTCTACAGTTAAGTCAGGGACCTACGTTATTCTACAAAGAATATCAATCAACAATACATTTCAATAGAAACCACGCTTAAAAAAAAACCATTTGCCAATGCATTACCAATGTAAAGTCCCAATCAGAGTCAAACAGCACTCCCCAACAACAAATCGAAATGGCCATTTTTTCCGCTCGCCCGAGCTTAAAATCCACAGAGCTCCTCTCTCCCCACCCTCGCAATCACCAACGAAGCAGTTGTTGTCAATCGCACATACCCATACTCATTTGGTCCAAACCCCAGCATATATACCCAGCCGTACTTACTCGCGTCCCTTGTAAAACGATCTGCATCAGGGGGCGCGGAAAGGGGCTAATCGCGTCCGATACGGCCAGGCGCGCTCGCATAATCCCCGCTGCTGCAGCTGATATTTATTTTGAATTTCCCGCGCTTCGCGCTGCCGGACTTTTTTGCCCGCGCGGCTGGCGATCAGCTGTAATTGAAAATCGCTGTCGCGAGCGCGCCGAGTGGACCGGGCGTTAATCCCCTTTCCAAAACTCCCGGCGTGTCCGGCTGCAGGCTCACGGGCTAATGGATAAAACATCGCAGATGCAGCGGGCAAACGTTTTTCCAGCCAGCCGACACGATTGCACGGCTATACGGCCGCTAATAGCTTCGCTCGCCGACGAGAGAGAGAGAGAGAGAGAGAGAGAGAGAGAGAGAGAGTTTATTCGTGGCTTGCGTTTAGATGAGTGTGTGAATGGCTTGGGTGAGGCGTTCATTTTATGCGGAATGGTGTTTATTGCCTTGTTGAATTGTACAATTGTTGTTTGTCGGTATTGTTTCAGGAATAAATGATCAAATAGAATTTTCGCGTGGATTTTATCAACTCTGCTGCGATGCACGAGGATAGCTGCGTCAATGGCATTACTCTAATAGAAATCAAATTATTTAAAGTGAGTCGTTCAGATTTAATTGTTGATAATTTAGTTAGTCTTTTAATCGGATATTAATTTGGTTATTTTGAATGGATTAAAATATTTCTATAGTATAGATGACGACAGAAATAAGATAAAATAAAAATGTCTTATCTTATGAATTTTCCATTTTTATAATATATTATAAAATTTTGCAGATAAGGAAAAAATGTTAAAAAGTACGACGTTCATAAAATTTACATGACCCGTACTGTAACGTATGTTCTCGAAATTAACACGACATAAAAGATGAATATCCTCTTTCATTCAGTCTCTTTGCTTCCGAAGAACAGAGAACGAGGGCAAGATAGAGACAGGTTAAAAAAGATAGACTGTGATTAACGACATTTTCTTACCTTGCCCGTAGACCGGATCATCTTTATTTTTACGATTAATCAATGTCCGCGATACAGCCGGGAGAGACAAAAAGGAATACTCACGACCCTCCAGATTTCACCGAAATCTTCTCCTTTTTTATTCGACCATTTTACAATACGACGAGCATGAAAATTTAAAGGTTACATGAATCTGACAAAGAGAAAATCTCGATGGACATATCTTTATTTTCATCTTCAATTCGCGTTTATAAAAGCGTTATAATTGCTTTAATTAAAATCGTCCGCGCCTCTTACGGTTCGCGCAATTTTTTAATCTTCTCCCGCGGCTGACGACTATTTACTTTCAGGTAAATGCGCAATTTATTCATTTGCAGCTGTGCGGCCGCTTGAGTACAGTTGGCTGACCATATATAATTAATACAAACAAACTTCACAGATACGCATGTACGCGAAACGAATTCACAAAATACCCCTACTGCTGCATTTGACAGAAAACGTCGTGGCAATCGACGAGCTGCGTTGCACGATAAAACCACATGAAAACGTTCGTAGTCGGCTTATACAAAGAGTTTGCGCATTTTAATGCCTATTTAATAAGCCAGTATGTGCGCTTTGCTTATATTACGCTCGAATTATAAAGGAACTTTTTAAGTACGCTATTGGAAATATATCCTCTCCGAAGATCCGTAAAAGTTTGAACTGAAAATCATCGTTTTTTAAGATAAGCCTTCCTGAAACCAATATTTTCTGAATAATTGTTTATGAATCAATGCTGCTGTGTATTAATATAATAATAAATAATAAATCCTTACTCTCAATTTTTTCGTATCCAGCTTAAAAATAGTCACCCGGTAATCTTATAATGCTGCTAGTGATTCAATGCCCCATCTAACAAGATATTTAATACCTATTCTTAGCGCAATCGCTCCTGGTACTACTACTACTAGCAAACATATGATAGTCTTCCATCGTTCACTTTTTTCTGAAATTACAAGTTAGTTGGTGAAGGTATTGCAGCTAGTGAAACTTTTAAACCAATAGTCGATTCACTCAAGTTATTTTAGTGAGTCTATCTATTATTTTGTTAATTTGGACTTTAGAAGGTTATAAATTATATTAGTAGATAGGTAAAAATTTAAAGAAACATTAAAATAAACGGTACACAATTATACATAATTTCTTACCCTTTGATTTATCAGCAATCAATACTTCGACTCCGTTTTCCATGGTCACTGGGTCTGCCATCGTTTATGATATTAATGAAGCAGAGCTACGAGACTAATTTGTTTTAACTTCCTGAGTTTAACCTTACACTGAAAAAACTGCAGCCACCCCAAACGTATAGTAGCGCAGCGCCCTTACATGTTTGGGATAACGGCTGGCCACTTTTAGGCGAGCGTGTATATAGCCCAAACGCACGTCCTATAATACGAGAGAGCGCACTGAGTACTCGACCTTCGTTTTAGGCGCGCGGCGCGATGTTTTGGGTCACAGTTGCCGCTTAGGCTAGTGGCGCGCCTAAAGTTTTTTCAGTGTAGAAGATTTCTAAGGTTAAAAGTAACAG
>UELX01005805.1:0-12616 GCA_900480035.1 Eupelmus urozonus | reverse complement strand
TTTAATATCTGAAAACATATCCCAAAGTTTGAGCAAAATCCGTGATCCGGAACCCTGACCCTCTCCTAGTAAGAGTTTAAACGAAACTATATCTTCGTCAATATTAAATTTAGATGAACTTTCGTTTCAAATAAATTTATTATTTCATATAGTTCTGAGTTATTTCTAACTATTAATTAATCGTTTTTTTCTTGAAATATTCAAGTAACCAATATAAAATACAATCAAACCTAATATAACAAAATAAATATTATTTCAATATAAATCTGTATTTTCTGATGTTTATAAATACAATAATTTATCACAGATTCATTAAAATTCTCCTATTATAATAATCATTAAAAATATAATATTAAATAAATATTCGATTTTCATAACGAATTCCTTATAAAAATCTTGTCACTGAGCCGTCCGTTGATTTCCTTAATATTTTGTCAATCATTGCTTATATATTTGTACTCCGACGCGCGCAACACAGTCGCATGTCTGGATGAAGTTTAGTTCGATTGCGCATAGAACTCGAGATTTTGCATTTTCACGAAGAGCGGATGTGTGAAACGGATCCATTGCGTGATTACATTTGATTTTCTCCGTCTTTTTCTTCTCTTCATATGCCAATCTTTTATTTTTTATTGCGAGGAAAAAAATTTGCTGTTCGTGCAAGTGACGTTGTAGGAAACTAATAGCCAATGATCAATTTGACACGCGACGGCCTTGGATCATAAATATTTAAGGGTGAAATTGATTCATAATAACCGTTCTTAGGGATACATTGATGCACTGTTGATACATTTTTATGACTATGCGTTAGTAATAAAAACGATTAAAATGCTATTTTTATATGGGATTACAATTTTATTAACTCCTCAGGCTCAGCTGTAGGAAATATGCTGTAAAACAAAAACCTAATTTATTAAATACTAAGTTGATTCAGTTCAAAAAGTAACACAAGTTTTGGCATCGAATGATTAAAGTACGATTTAAAAAAGAAAAAGTATGTACTTCTAATGTAAAGTTATCATGGTCGTTTAAACGAAAAAGAATATTTTGAACTGTTTGTATAATTTGGTACACATATCAGAATCATTACGAATAATATTTTAAAATTTTTTGAAAATTTAAATACAGTTTTTTTTAGATGATAAAAATATTTTTTACGATCCAATTCGAAACAATTTTCATGAGTGTAATTAATTCACATATTCATCAAATGAAAACATTCATTTTATCACAAAGTATAAAATAGGTTATCATTTTTATGATATAATAATTTTTTATGATACTCTTAATAAACGAAAGATTAAAACTATAAAGTGACAAAATAAACTTTTTAATACTAATCAATTCCTATTATTTTATTCTACATAAAAAACTATCAGAAAAATTTCCATAATACAAAGACATTTTTTCCAAATAAAATCCATTCTCAAAAATAAAATATCGTCATTGCCTGTTCCTATTATATTCAAAGTCATCGTAAGATTCAAATACCATTCTCAGCGCAGCTGGCAGCATCTAATTAACAAATACAGTCCCATAATTTTCCTCAACCCCTTAAAATTCGCTTTCGTTAACAAGACACACAATCCCATTCTAAAGCACACACATACCATCCAATTCTATCCCACGAAAGAGAAACATATCTACTCCTCCCGCTGACGAAAAGGATCGTCAAAGAAAACTGAAACGCCGGAAGAGGAAAGACCAGGGACGAAACAATTCATATCACAACTCGGCAGGTCTCTCGATTCGCGCGAAGAGCACCCCGCGATGAGAAAGGGGGGGGGGGAGATAGGGCGAAAGTCCTCTGGAGGACTGCAGCTCGCTGGAAACGGTCTCCTCGAGTTATGAGCCCACAATATCCCTCGATGATTGGATCCCGCGAACTTTCCCCAGCGCGAGAATGGCTCCGTTCTCGCCGTCTTCTTTCATTTACCGAACCGTTCCGTTTTGGCCGTCGACGCTTGACTTTGAATTTTCTGGTGGGGCGGAAAAAATGTTAGGATGAATTCTCATTTTTTTTTTTTTATTTCTGCTGTTTCGCGATGGAAATTTTACAGCCACCTTGGCTGGAAGTCGATAGATGAGGGGCGGGGCGTGGATCTTGTTTTCTCGGAGGTGGATATAGTTTTTTTTGTGGATGGTCGTAGATAAAATAGGTGGGATGAATTGAAAAAGTTGAGAGGGGAAATTCAATAAGACATTCGGCTTGGAATGATGGATTGTGGAAAAATGCTAACAATACGTAAAAGTTGAGGATGTATCAACGCTTTTTACACGATTTTTTTCATTTCTTTCATATGATTTGAATATTTTATTTTTATTTTGTAGTTCTGATTTATGATATTCATAAGAATACTAAAAGTAGTATTAGTGTACTCAAAATAATATTCGTTTCTACTAAAGTTCAGTATTTAATTTCAATAGTTTTGAAACTAATGTAAGAAGATTAGAACCATTAACATTGATCAATACAGCTTATCAAATGAGCTTACATTGAGAATATGTCAAAAGCACTGTACGTACAAAATAAATCAATCATGTAACAAATTAATTAAAAAACGTGAAATCTTGTTAATTAAATAAATCCGCACTAAAAAAACAAACGCACATCCAAAATCTTTAATTACCACGCCTCACCACAATTTCTTAACAAAACCTTCATCGAAAAGACCTTACCCCTTCTCCTGCAACCCACCAGACACCGCGTCAATCCAATATTAAAATTAACTTACCTCCTCCTCCTTCGTCGCAAAATTGACGGGCGCGAAAATAGAGCGATAACAGCCCCGGCACGTTTAAATTAGCCGCGCAAGCCGCAACGGCCGCGGAAAATTAAAGGAATAACCGTCCACGATCCCTTTTCCTCCCAACGCGAGGCAATCACGGAGGGGCTTTACGCGGCGCACCGCGCGAACACTGGATTTCAACCCCCCCTCAGCTCTTTCTTCTCTCCGTGGCTCTCGGCTCTATACATATATATATATATATCTACTCTTTCGTCTTTTTGCCGTCGGTGAGCTCGATATCAGTCGCGAGCACGACGGGCCGACTCTCTCTTCTAAGGTATATACCCACGTACTGCGCGCCGAGTTGCTTTTCCGAGCGAGCTCCTGAACGTGAGCGCGCCCGGACGGTAGTCGACGTTTATGAATTATTTAAGCCCGAGTACAGGGTTCTGCAGCGGAAGCTTTTCTGGCTCTGTATCGGGAGCTTGAGGGAGCTTTTCGGTTGCGGGGGAGCCTGCGGGATGGACGCTTGAAATGCTTATGCGCGTTTCTTGGAATTATTGAGGGGGTTGACGGGGGGTGAGACTGTTTGATTAGGTTGGAGGTTTTTTGTTGGGTGTTGGAGGATTTTTTTTTGAGGAAGTTGGGTGCTGGGATTTTAACTTGGGGATGAATGCTTTGTTTCGATTTTTTTTTTTGGGATTTGTGGGATTTTTAAATGTAAGATTATTGGGGAATGTATAGTTAAAATAGCTGGTACGGATTGCAGCTTATTCAGAAAATTTTAAAGTCTTGGTAACGAAGGGCCGGAAATTGTTTACATTCTACGGATTCTTATAGATAGGCAAAAAATTTTACTGCTCGGTATCTCGTGGATGCAAGTATTTAAAATCTGTTCCGAGTTGCAGTTTTGCAGATTTTATATTGCGCATATGCTATGTGGAAACAATGTGTACCATAAAAGCATGACATACTTTGACAGTAATATCTTTTCAAGTTAAGCTCCAGTTTAAAGTTGATCATTTTTTTTTTTTTTTTGTTAAATTTTTCTGAGTAGAAGAAACTCTTTATGACTATCAATTAAAATTAGATCCAAATCAATTTTCTAATATAAACAACACCATATTTTTTAAACATTTTTTATCAAACTACCCACTTCACTTCCAAGATCCAAAAAGCACCCCAGCACTCACGACCTTTCCCCACCCCATCAATCGCTTATGAATCGTTTCCTCTTCGTAAAAAGACCTCAGCAACTCCGGCCCGGTCGTTACACGAGCCTATATAAGCCGGCGCAGAGAAGCCCTGCATCTAGCGCCGAGCGCCGACCGTAAAGTCCTGGGGAGCCGGTATTTGTGATCCATAAAGTTCGCCCGGCCAAAGGATACAGCCGGCCGAGAGAAAGCTGGATGCTCTCTGGCTGGGCAACCCTTTGACGAACTTGCCTCCTCCTGGAATGCCCACGGGAATTGTCTCGCCGGTCGTTCGGAGTCGCCGAGCGTGCCTCGCTGCTGCTGCCCGGATCGAGCTGATCGATAGACTCCGGGAGCGGAGCTCGGGATTTCCATGCGTCGGAGGATGAAAGAAGGTTCGGGGAATCGTTCAGGAGAATCTATTTTTCAGGAGACAAGCCTTCCGCCGAGCTTTTCCTTTTTCAGCGAAGTTTAGAGAGCGAGGGGATCGATAGGGGTTTTTTTTTAGTTTGGTATGTGCGGGGAGGTGGAGATTTCAGGGTTTTTAATGTGAGCAAGGATGTGTGTGATAGTTAGTGCGTTTTAATTAATTGATTTTAATGCGGAATTTGTAAGCTTTTTCGTTTTTAATTGTAAGTAGCGATTTTATTTCTGGTAACGCGTTTGTAAATGAATAAATTATTATACTGCTATATTTTTAAGAAAGTAAAAAATTAATCCATGACGGTAGAAAAATCTTGACGGATAAAATCAGCAGCAATGAGGCAGATGAGACCGGCAGAATAAAAGTAGAAAATTACCGTAAAGTCATAACTAAAGTTAGCAAAAAAAGAAAAAGGTTATATTAGTATACTTAGTTGTGTCACTGTAAAAATGCTACGTTATTTTAAAAAAGCTTTAGTCACGTTCGCAATAAGAAAATAAAATAAATTAAAAGGATATATATTTATGACTCACTTACTAGACTTGATAGTGAGAAAAAATGTACGAAAGCTGCTAGATTTACGAAAGAACTTCTTTCAATTAAATGTGACAATTATTATTAACGACATTAATATTCATTTTACTAAATTGATTATTCCTGACGGTTAGTACAAATCTAAATGCAATCAAACTCTATAAAGTAGCTTTCATATTTCAAATAAACGCTTTCCAAATTTTTGAAAGTCTAACATGAGTATACTTTTTCACGCAGCTATGATAACGCGAATTCAATAATGCTAGTCATTCCTGTGTAATTTATACGTACAGGTATGGGTGTTCTCAATGAAAACTCCTTTTTGCACTTTTCTCGTAATCTGAAGTTTTTATGCCTTGATTAACTGCCTTTGATAAAAATTTTACGTACAAAATGAACGTTCCATAAAGGGAGTTTACGCTTAAGAATATTTATGTCTTCATGGAAATACGTCGCATTTTTTTTTTATTGACGTCGAAATGATTTATGGATATCTGGAATATAAAATGAAATTTCTTTTATAAATCTCGACGTATCGCGAAACCATTTTAGTGCTCAATAGAAAAAAAGAAATTCTTCCGATGCTTGGTAAAAGGGTTGCGCGAAAGGAATGCTTTGCTTTTTTTGTCATAAACGAGAATGCAAATTACATAAAATCTAAAATGAAAGACGAGAAGATAGAAGAATACGTTAAAACAATATTGAGCAAAATAAGAATAAACATTTTACAGCGCTCGGAGAAATTCATGGCAAAGTTTTCCTGAATCTTTAATGTTAACCCAATATTCCAATAACAAGATGAAAAAAAATTCTATTCATAGTTTTCTAAAACGAAGAAAAGTTAACCATATTACATTTAATCATCCCCTTAATTAGCCTTTATTCGCGCCATCATTGCTCAACCAAACCAATCAAAATCAAAACCACAAAAAACCCCATCACAGAAACACATCCACCTCATCCCATCACACCCACCTGAGCTAAAAGCTCCTCCTCAAGCCCGCTTAATTCATCCATCACATTTGCAGCTAATCGCAATGCGAAAGCTCCCGCGCATTTCGCTCGACAGCTGCTGCAGCGCGCCTTAAAATCCACCCACACACGCGGTAAATACTCGCAGACATAGCCACGCAGCCGGGGAAATGGAGTATTCACAGACATAGGGTCGGATGACTTGTTTACCAATGTTTCACGTTAGAATAGCTTAGCAACGCTCGCGCTGCACACAGCCTATTTCGTCTTCTGATGCGCGCGACTCGGTTTACTCAATATTCAAATGAACGAGCGTTAGCTTACTACCTCTCCTTTCTATTTCCGCTGTTCCTCTAGCTGCTAGTCAGAGTAGCGTGCCATTATCTTTCGCCGTTGCCTTCTCGTGCCTTAGAGTAGTAGGGGCTAATTTGCGAGTCCAATTTTGAGAAGGACTGTGAGGGCGAGAGGCTCGATTCCGATCGGCGCTGGGCTGTTTTGTGCACGTGGATGTAGGGATAATCGTTTCTGTTTCTGTTAAGGGGGAGGAGAGCGAGTTTTAATTATTCGGGGATTAGCTTCGCTGGAGGCTGGAATGAGTTTGCTGTTATTGAGTTGAGAGGCCGGGTCGATGGAGAGGTGCTGTTGTTGAAATGGGGCTGTGGTGGTTTATTATGAAGGGAGTATTGTGTCTTAGGTGTTGTGGATTCATTTGGTGTATTTAAAATTCTAAGGACTTTGATGCTGGGGTAAACTTGCAATATTTATCTAATTTGCGGTATAAAGAGTTGTAAAAAAACTAAAAATAAAATTAAAGTTAAATTAAAATTAAAGCAACTAATGTGGAAAACACTAATTTAGTATTAAATGACTTAATGTTTAAGTATCACTTGAAAATTATTAAGTATAAAATAAAACAAGAGTTAATCAGTCCAAGTTTCTACAACGTCTTGAATAATAGATGTAATATAATCATTAGATTAAAATAAATTTAAATGTTGCTAATTGCTTAACGTACTAAATTCAGAATAAACAAAATCAGTCCAATATATTTTTAATTTTTTTTATTATCTAATCACACCGACCACACCATAATTATCCAACATTTTGTTTGCGCGCGACGGACCGCGGGCAACGTCCGGTCCATCACGTCAGCAGGAACACCAGCAAAAGTATGAAATAAAGGAAGATCAGGTACAGAAACATCTTGTCAAATTTTCCACGCCAAAGGGCAATTTATCACAGACGCGCGGTTGCACGCGCCGCAAAACTGTAGCTCCTCGCTTGATTCGGCTGTTTCTTCCGAGTTTCTGCCGCTTGCGCGCCGGAGTCACGTTTTACGCCGGCTCTCCGCAACGCCTCGGCTGTATATATATCTTACGTCGGCTGAGCTTTGTCCCCGCGGCCTTAAATCCTTCGTGCGGCCCGCTGAAAAGGAGCTTTCAAGCGGCTGCCAAGCTGCAAACGCAATTTTCCCCAGCTAGTTCTGAAACATAACAAGCAAATAGCGCGTGAGCTTGAAAGGCGGCGCTCGCTTAAAGGGCGGTCTGCTACAGCTCTGTGTGCTTCGTTGGAGAGGGATGGCTTACCTTAAGGGCGAAGGGTTTATGTGATGGTCTGGATTTTCGGTCGTAGGTGATTGCTCAATTTTGTTTTCCTTTTTTTTTTTTGAATTTTGAATTTTGAGGTTATGAACGTGAAATTTTGATGGGCTGAGGTCGGTGGTAGATAGCGGAGCTTAACATTTGTTAGCCGATTGGACGCATAAGTGACGCACGTCTGTAATGAAGATAGCTTCAATTATGTTTTGTTTATGAAAATAAATATTTGTTAATATTAATAAATACTAATGATTAATTAATTTATAAATAGATTATATGCCGCTAATTAAGTGGGAAAATTAAGGTGGCGCACGTCTGTAATTAATTCATTTCGTTCATAAAAATAAATTTTTCATCATAATGTTAGTAAATATTAACGATTTCATGCCACTAATTGAATAAGTGGGAAAATAAAATAAAAAATTCATCAATAAATTTAATTTAGTTTGAATCCAAATAAATTTTCAACCATCTTTGCATGAAAAACAAAACAATACATTGATTAATCGATGACGCTTTTTGCGTGTTACAAAACCAAACATTATTATAATTCAATAAATCAACATTAAAATCCCGCAACTAAACAACCATTTGCAAATGATGATACATCGACCGATCGCTCATCATATTAACATAACTATTCGCGTTTGACATTTCTCGAGCTGTAAAACATGAGCGAAAAAAAATTAATTGAACATCAGACTCCGCGGCAATCAAACAAAAGAAAAAATTTTCCCTAATAAAAGAAAATTGCGAGCCGCGGAAAATGACCGCCGGCTCGTTATTCATATTAAAAAAAAAAAGAAAGCAAAGCAAAGCTCGGCTCAATCGTCGCTATTTACCTTTCATCGCGCGACAGCAGATAGTGAAGCCCAGGCCAGAAAGAAAGCAGCAGAGAAGCGCGCTTAAATTGACGAGGACCAGCAGCATCGCGCCGGCATAGCTTCGCTCCTTTTTCTATTTTTTTTTCTTCTTTTTCCTCCTCTCAATCGACTTTGCTCCCCCGCCGCAGCGCGAAAGCGCGTCTCGCTTTAGACCCGACCGGCGCTCATCGCTCTTCACTTCTGGCTAGGCGCTCGACTGGAAGAGCAGCTCTCCCCGTTTGACGTGCGCGATGCTCGCTTGTCTTCGTTTTTCCTTTTTTTTTTTTTTTGACGTCAGTAAATTTCATGAATTTGCAGCTGTCGACGCGCGAGGCGCGCGAAGTCGGCGCTTTCTTTGCGAGTGTTTGTTTTCTTCGAGTATACTTGGCGAGATTTGTTTGTGCGCGCGATGTGTAACGACGTTTGAGGAGCGCGCGATTTTTTTGATTATTCGATTTTGACAAAGGGGTTTTTCGCGCCGCTGTGAGCGTGATTATTTTGCGCGGAAGGCCGATGGAGGGAATTCGATTGCTAAACGATTTTACGTTTTTCAAAGGTTGGAGTTGAATAATGGTGGATAAAGAAATTTTATTTTTATGGTTAGGATATTGTTTGTTTTATCAAATAATTATTATTTTAAAATTTATGCATTTAATAAAATTTTCAATTACGTACTTTAAAAACAGATAGACAATTTAATTAAAAAAATAGATACTTTGTACAATGGAGCTTATTAGATAACGTGCACAAAGTAATACCTATATCATTTCAATTTCAAATAGTATAGTTACTTTGAAATCTATTCGATTACTTAGCATAATAAAACGTTTATTAAGTCTTCAAAAACACAATCAACTTCCCTAAAAAACCTAATTGAACACTAAACACACCCCTCTCCAAGCAACTTGAAATTCCATTTATCTCTATTCCTAAGCCCACCCTACAATATATCCACACACAGCATTTGTCCCTCTCCCGCTTCAAAACGAATTCCTGGCGAACGCACCTATTTAGTTTTCTCTCCGAGTCCAGCATAACACAAGCATCCCCGAAAGAATGAATATAAATTTCCAGCAAAACTGCGATGCCCGCGCGCTCGACGCAATTACGCGGCGGCTGCGCGCGCTTTCCCAGCGCGTATAATTCAAAATCTTATTCATACGCCGCCGCCGGTGAGTTAGGGGACGCGCGAGATTTCATTTGCGCGGCGCGCTTCTAAGGGAAAAATACTGTTTACGCGGCTCCACGAGCGCGTCCCCGTGTTGGCTGCAATTTCAACCAGCCTGCGCTTATACCCGCACCCCCCGTGTAGTTACACTTACGCTGTTTCTCTCTCTCCGGCTCTCACTGCCACGGTGCAGGAAACTGCAGAAACACTAATGAATTCGTTCGCGCGATAACCGAGTTTTCTAGTCTGAGCCGCGGGGATTCGGAGAGATCCGAGTGCGAGTGTGATGGTGGCGCGTCTGATGTGGGCAGTAGGGGCAGTTGGAGGATATTAACGAAGCTGCGCGCGGCTTTAAACCAATAAATATTCATGGCTGTCGCTGAGGTGTCCGCGAGAAGTTGATGAGATTTAAGAGCTGGTGCTTGTTGTACAAGAATAATATTAAAAAAGTGTTTTTTAAATTATTTTTCAACGACTTTTTAGTGAAAATTTAGTCAATTATTGACTTTTATTGTATCATATTTTTGTACTCCATAAATTTTTATCAATTACGTCAACATTTTAAATTGATATTAATACTACAGAAAAATTCAATGTGGTAATCTTTAATTTTTAATCGTTTTTTTGCAATTAACCTTACAATTTTGTGAATAAAATTTTAATTAAAAATTCACTAAGCGCTTTCTCTGTCTCTGACCGCATGTTTGTACATCGGTTAGTTCTTACCTTCTATAGTTTTACATGTATATCCGTATCTACTTTGTGTATATACAAGGACTGGAAGACAGTTAAATTGCTCTAATAGTAAGCTCTGCGTATCTTCTAGGTATTTAGCTATAAGGCTCAGCATGTAGAGAAAAAGTATAAATCAGTATATAACTCTCCTTGCCTACATTTGCTTTAAGAACAATATGAAAAAATAATGAATAAACGAATCGGCGTTCGTACTGAGTTGCTTGGCTTTTAGGAACTACGTGTGAGCTAGAAATTCCATTGCTGCTTGCTGTATGTAGCTGGATGTGTATAGAATAATTATTAAGAAAAACTTATTTTGTTGAATATAAATAAAAACGATAAATTTTCAAAACTACCTATTCTTTAATACTTCAACTTCCAAAATTAAGAATAAAATGTAAGAGTATTGGTGAAATACTCTTTAAATATCTACATAATGAATATCTGAATATAATTTAACTTAGGATACACTTACATAATAATTTCTCTGATACAATGTAACTTTCTATAAGAATAATCATAAATTATTATTTCATTAAGTAAAGTCTTACTTTTTTATCTTTTTAACATTTAAAAGAAATATATTTATTGAATAATCGTGCGTTTCTTAATAACGCTTTTTATATTTCTATTACTTACACATATGCTTAAATAATTAAACGATTTTATTGTTTGAGAAATATAAGATTTCGTCACTGCGTAAACTGATATTATGTCTGTTTTACGTTGTCATGTGTACGTTGCTTGATCGAGTGACGCATTCAAAAAATTTTCTTCAAGTGTTCTCATACGTCATTACCTTTGTGCTTTTTTTAATAAGTTTTTTAAGTAAGCTGTGCATACTTATTATGAAAGACTTATTTACAAAATAAAGTAGTCGAATGTAAGTTTAAAGTATTATAGGTAACGACATTAATATGGTCGCTTTAAGCATGCTGCTCTTTTACTCCTAAAATATTAACCTGTTTTTACTAAAATTCTCGTTTATTATTTGTAAATTAAAAAAATACTTTTAAACTTACTGCGCGAATTCATGCAGAGTCTTTTTACTGTAACTCGACCAAATGTATTTTGACGCAGAACTACAGGAAAAACCTGACATAATAGTGCTGGTTTTAACGTTGTTGATAATACCGCAAATATTTGTATTTCCTTCATCGTGTGATAGACCTAGCCTAAATTTATACAAAAATTATTGAATTCTTAAAAATGTTTTAAAATAAATTTGGTTTTATCTTGTCTGCTATATAAAATAATTATTTCGTTAAATATAAAGAATATTCACGTATAATAAGGAATTTTTCATTCAAACAGATTTAAAAATTGAATAAAGATTTGTTCCCGGCGATTAATAAATTGAACTTGAATTAATCTTATATCATACTGAACGGTTAAGTTATCCCAATTGTAAATAGTTATTGTCTGAATTTTTTTTATACCCATAAGAGTTTTAATTCATAAAAAAGCTATAACTTGAAGTTTACGAAACGTGTGTAAGTCAATTTATACGTTTATAAATCCAAACTTACATATGTCCAAGTTCATGAGCTGCAGTTTTAATTCCACCAAAACTACCCTCATCATGAACAAAACCGGTATTTAAAATATCGTGGCAAATGTATCCTGTATAACCAGCTCCTAAAAAATTTTTTTTATAGACGTACATATTAGTTACTGACATTAAAAAAAAAAAAAATTAATAAAGTAAGTGATGTTAATTTACCAAAAATATTATTGCCTACATTATCTATTGAATATAAAGTATGAGAAACAAGTAAAATTGTAATTTAATATAATAATAAAATATTTATTAATATAGTCAATTTATTATTTATATTACCTTGTCATTGTTATAGTGGCATCGTAGTTACTTAATTCTTTCACTTTTAAACCATTGTTTTTAAAAAAATGTCCGCCATCAATTAACATTTCGGTATAATTAAAAAATGACTTGTTCCAATTCATCTTATTTTTATAGATATATGATAAAGCAGTGTCATCCTGTATAAAACAGATAATATTTCTTATATCATTTACATAACTTTTTGCTAACATTTAATTAAACAGTAATAAAATATTAAAATTGTTATGTCTTGGGATCTTGCGCATTATAAATTGAAAAATTCTTTTCTTACTTTGACGTAGTAATTTTTTGTATTTTAAGATTTATTCTTATTATATATTAAACTATTTCCATTAATACTATTTTCATTAATATTAGTATAAATATTGCAATACGTCTGATAATTCCTTAAACGTTAAAAATTTGTATGAATAAGATTTTTTCATCCCAGAAGGATGTATACGGGTTCTTACGCGCAGGGGACCCTCAATCGGTAAATAGGTGGCGTACGCGCAGGGAGCTCCTAGGCTGTATTGGCGGCTAATACAGCCTAGGAG
>UELX01005804.1:0-12618 GCA_900480035.1 Eupelmus urozonus | reverse complement strand
GAGAGAGAGAGAGAGAGAGAGAGAGAGAGAGAGAGAGAGAGAGAGAGAGAGAGAGAGAGAGAGAGAGAGAGAGAAGCCAGGAAATACTTTAATTTAATTATAGGGTGAATTCTAAAACATAAATTTCTGTAAAATTACTTTAAAAACTGGGGTGAGTATCTGTAGGGAAACCTAGCGACTGCTATGTAGGAGCTTCTCTAATGTAGTAAAGTCTTAAACAAAATTAAAGAGTAATTTTACATTTAGCATTCCTACAAAGCAACATAAGATATTTTAATAAAAATAAATTAACTTAGTTACAATACAAATAATACGTATCTTGTTCACTCATAAGAAAAAGCTTGAATCTTATGTACTGTAACAAAGTAGCTATAGTAAAACTGTAATTGTGTAGCCACAAACTTTGAAGCATCACTAGTTTTAAATTAAAACTTATTTACAAAGATTAGTGAATAAGCTATAAAAGCACAAATAAATATTTGTTAAATCAGCAAAATTTACTAGAAATGTTTAGTAAAAAATTATCAAAAAAAAAACTCAAGAACACGAGACTTAATCATTATGATAACAAATTTTGCTCAATTAAAGACTGAATTTTCCGTTTTATGAATGGGGAAAATCAGTTTCAAAATGTAACTACGACACTCCAAAAGTAATTTACGCAACATAACTGGAAACAGTTTGCGAAATAATTGATATATCAGCCACTGCCAACGTATTCATTGTTAGCAAAATAAAAATAAATCTTCTATGAATAATCAATCACTGTGGGTTGTAAAATCTACAAAACGAAGTCGGATATGACACACATGTAAATGGAACAAAGAAACACGACATTTAGATATACCTCTATTTTCAGCTATCAATTATTGTACATCAACGCATAAATCGTTTCCATCTATTAGTTGCGCAAATAATGAAGATTTTTCAAGAAACAAATGAAGAAAGATTTGGTTTCGTCAAAATAACCAATCATAATGTGCTAAAAGCGTTAATATGAAAATCAAAGGAACGTCTTCTTGCATCAAAGCAATGTGCAGTCTCCTAGGAAAAAAACAATGAAAGGCTTGAAGCTCCGATTAAATGCTCTATTTATAAAACTACTGTGCGCGTTATTACGTATCGAACAGTAAACCTACATGCTACTCGATGTGCGCCATACGGGAAAAATTCTCTCGGTTAATTAGAGCAGAAAATATCGGATGCATAGAAAAGAAAACAATAAAAAAAGTAAACAAGAATTATTTTTTCTTTGGATAACTTTAATTTGATAGAATAGTTATGCAATTTTTGTTCACACACTAGTTGTTAATTGTGTTAAATTGGCGTGACAAGACGTTTAAAATTTCAAAAAGTCAACACTTCAATGACATGCAATAAGCTTTTGTGAGAAGAATGAAAAAACGCATGTAATATATAATAATACGTCTAAGTAATTGACGTCTTATAACCACAAATACTATAAGGAATTATGGACAATAATTTTTTGAGAATAAAATCTACATAGATAATATTCACAATACTTATTTTTAATTGAAAAAATCATCGTTTTAATTACATTATTTGATATTATCTGATTATACTTCAGGGTCGCGATTTCTGCCTTCTATTATTTACAGCGCGAAAGACTATTTATAACAATAGATGCCACGCAGAGGCGATATCTAGTTCTAGCTAAAGTTCATGCCTATAGCCTCTATAATCACATACAGAAAATATTCGTTCCTCGACTAACTTTTTACACAAAATATACAAACTTTCGTTAATAAAACTTCTACTCAACCAACAAATTGCATAATAATAGGACACGCCCTAACAAACCTAAGCAATTAAAAAAACTCGATCAATCAGACGGTCATTAAATTCCGGAAGAAGACAGCGAGAACCGAGGAACGGAAGCGCGTGATGTTGATCAACATTTGTTGTCGGGGAATGCCGTGCAACGTTGACGATGACGAAACGGGCGTGGGCTGGGCTTTTGTTCCGTCAATAATCGTATGCTCCGCTCATTGTTTATCTCTCTGGCATACGGCACAATGGTGCGTGTACGGGCTCACTGGTAGGTCTGAGAAGCTTCTAATAAAAGCTCGATCGAGCGTATTATCAACAATCGAGTCGATTTCTCGCTTGCGCTCCGCTGTTTATTTTTAAAGGATAGCGGATCTTTTATTTATATTGAATGTGAGCTTTTGCCTGGACCATGTGGGATGAGAATACTGTTACTTTAATGTACCAAGAAGTAGGGAAACTTTATTTAAGCGATGTGAATTATGTATTCTTCGCTTCTTTTTTAGAAGCGTATGGTAGCGTAATTCGCAGCAAGTACTTATCGGTAAGTAAAGAATAATTGATAAGTCAAAGCAAATAAAAATAGTTACGACTTATAAACAGAATTTGAAATATAAATTTAGCTTCGATTCTTATTTGTCGACGATAATAACTTTCTACATTATCCTTAATACGTATCAATATAAATTATACTAATAATTTGTTTTTAAAAATAAACATACAATCAATTGGTTTTCCCTATGCAAATTGCCTCAAGATATTTAGAACAATAATTCATGATCAGCAAATAAACGTTTCCTTCTCTTAATAAAACTCACGATCAAATACCGTTATCTCAAACTCTTATATCACCACTATACTAAAAAGCTGAAAATTTAAAAACTGCATGTATTCGCTGCTCTTTCGACAAAACATCATTAGCGACACTATTGTGAAATGAGGAGCGATCTCAGAGTACATTTACGGAATATCTCTCTCGTCCTCCGCGCGTTTGGATTACGTGCAAATGTGGCCTTGTTTTAGTGATTAGACCATTGCAAGAAGCTGCGAGCACTTTTACGCCTTTTTTATACCCGCGTATATAATAGATTGAGGCCGCTAGAAAAGTTATTCAGTTGAAAAAAAGTGATGATCCCACGAGCAATCGTTATTATACGTGTATGTCTGTGCTATTTATTCATATGGCGCGTAAAGTTTATCTTTAATTGCAACTGCCTTCATTCATGTATTTAATCGTAATTAGAAGTATCTGTTTCTTTGCATTTATTCTTCGATATGTAAATGTGACTTTGAATAAGCGTATGCAAAGAAAAGATTACTATACATTTGAATTTTATATTATATTGCGAATAATGCATAAGCTAGCACTATGATTTGATTTATTTTTGAAAATGCAGAATAGACTATCTGCGCATAAAAAAGTATTTGAAACAATAAGAGTAGACAAAATCAAAAATCCTAACACTTATTTTCACAAAAAACTCCCCCAAACTCAAAAACCACAATTTCCACTAAATTCCAAACTCAAATCAATAATGGCATCCCATCGACCCACCGTCACATGCATCATATACACTAGAAATATTGCCTCTTAAAACCCCCGGTTTTCACCGCGGCGTTTTCTCTCGGAATTTTCGCGCGTAACAAATCACATTGAATCTCGTCAAATGAGAAAACGCAGCCTCGCCGAGGTATATAAGCTAATGGCCAAGCGCGCACGAGAAAGCGCCGAGGCGCGCGTTTTGTATTGCCACATAGAAATGGGACACTACTGTGCCAGCGCGCGCCGAAGGTGCGTTGTCCTCTAATTGGCGTTTTTATTAGCCTGGCAAGCCTCTCGGATGCTGCGGCATACAATCGCAGACGCGCGGGTTTTGTCTATATATAAGTAGAAATAGAAATCAATAGTGACTCTGTGGCTGCTTTTTTGTGAACTCTCAGGGACTGAGGAGAACGACGGGTTGAGGAGTGGGTATAGGTGAAGGTTTGGCTTGGTTGAGCGGAGATTTATGTTGACATTTTTTAGGTTATTAGTTTTTATTTTAGGTTGGCAAGTAAAGATTGATATGATGGCCAGCAAATTTTTAATGTTGATAAAAATATCTGGCTAACCTTTTGTTCTTAAAATCGAAAATAACAGCATAATGATGAAAGTTTAAATTAAAAATTAAATGAAATAATAGGTTTCTAGGTATAGCATAAAGAAAACGATGAATTGTCTTTTAAACGTTCCGATAACTTTCCTAAAAAATTCGACTGTGTTTGCATAATTACCTATTACCCAAGTAAACGAAAACATTGTTTATTTAAAAATGAGGCTGTAACATCCTCTCTAATTCGTTATTGCAATAAAAGATAAATATAATAAGTTATGAAACAGAGTAATGAGTGAAAAAATATACGTAAGAGTACTACTTAAATTTTTCCACTATTAACTATTTTAACATAGAACACAAAATTCTTTTAACGTCACTCAGCTCAAACAGCCCAACCCAGTAAATACAACAATCTAATTAAAAAATACATTAGATTTCAAATTAATTAGCGATCTCATTTCCCTCAAAAGCTAAAAAAACAATGATCAACGACTTGCGAAGACGTTTTAATCACTTGTTGCACGCGAGTGCAGAGTGACGCACTCGGGGCATTTTGCGCCTCGTTTTGCGATAAAGGAAACTGGAAAAGAGAATCAAAGGCGAATCTAAAAATAAACCCGGAGGGAGAAGGAGACGACCGAGGGACCGAAGCAAGACTGGATGCCCACGGATTCCATTTAAAATTGTCTACTGAGAAAGGATTTCGCCTCTTGGTTTTTGCTAACGTTTTGCAAACGGTGAAATTTCCGTGAAAGTATGAAACGCTGAAAACGGTCTGAGCGCTCGAGGAAGAACTGATTAGCGTCGTTCGATAAAAAAAGTGCAATGGTTTTTTCCCTTCTACTAGACGGTTTGCGAAACGATTTGTCACTCACTTTTCAGCACTAAAACTTCATTCATCATCGTGAAAAGATTTAAATATATTAACTCAAGCTTAAAGACAATCTTTATCTCTCGTCATCTCACAAAAAGATACTTTTTCCTAAAATCAATAGCACGTAACAAACGCTTTAACTAACCCACATTCTACAAAATAATACTCGTTCAAATACTCATTTCTTGTTTTCATTCCAATTATACGAAAAATCATTTCGCTCAAGATGATACACACACACACACACACACACACACCAGTTATCTCACACACGGCGAAACTTTCGCGATCTATTTCCAACCGGATCGAGTAGTCACCCCATGGAGGCGCGTGAAAAGTAGACGAAAACGAGAGGAGGCGCAGGCGAGAGAGACTAAAAATAAATAAAAATCAAACAGCGCAGTGAGAGAGAGCGAGAAAGAGAGAGAAATAGAGAGCGTTAGCCGTGTAATTGCCCAATGCGAATTCCACGCGAGCCCAGCCCCAGCTGCTCGACCGGTCGTCGTCGCCTCCGCCTTTTTCTCTCTTCTTCATCGCGATCTTCGTGACGAACCGTGCGCTATGTATATATGTGTGTGTGTGTGTGAAGTCTAAGCTGCTCACGCGCACTGCGCTCTAACTTCGTTGCATTTTCCTCTGCGCGGTATTTCGAAAGTTGGTAAAAATGTATTGATGGTCGTAAAACTTTTATTAGACGAGGAACTAGCTTGAGCTTTTCCGAGAAAGCTATTACTTTTTGTTCTTTGTGAACTTTTGGTGTACCGTTAGGTTTTTTTGTTATTTAAAAGATATGATAAAGTTTTTTGCTGTTTGCGTATGCAGAATTTTGTAGATAATATTTAATTTGTTTGGTGGTGCTTGTATCTCGGTGCTTGTAATCAACTATTCTCATACATCCGCGTGTTTGCAGATAAGTCTCTTGTTTCCAAGTAAAATCTAAGCTCCGCACTTGATAAGATTAAATATTATAACTATTTTGAAATTGTAATGAATAAATTGTTCTGCGCAAAAGATTTTTTTTCCGGGATACCTAAGCATGATAAAAAAACATTGTTTGATTAAAAATAATGTCTTTAAGTTCTTGTTAATCTAAATTTAAAGTGCCCACATCAAGAAATCCAATAATATTTATCAAACCATTTATCAGTCCAAAATATCAGCCTGGCTTTGTCTATCGCCTTTAAGTCATTCTGACCTTTGATCAATCCGGTTCTTCACTAAATCCTTGTATGATATTGATTTTATTATTGCTTGTTTAACTTCCCTTTAATTCTCTTATTTAAAAGCGTATTCTATTAAACCATCTATATAGCCATCTACAAAGAATGCATTCATACCAAATGTTAAGAGCCGCTCAATCGTTGTTACGTAAGAATTCTCTTACGGACGCACCTTTTAGCGCTGAAGGACGGTAATTACCGTTTGGAAGGAATTCCGTTTGCCTTTTGCATGCTACGTTCGCATTCTCACTCTTGTAAGGAGGTGAAGCAAGGATTTGCTAAATTTATTTTGTTTAAGGTGGTTGCGAATCCTCCTTCGTAACAATAGTGTGTTAACCCATTTTGTGTTTTTTTATTTTTTTATTTTGTGTTCTATTTTCTAATATTTTTTCGTCAAATTTCAAAATATTTGAAATATTAAAAATCAAATTTGATTAAAAAGGTTCTCACGTTTTAAAGTACAAGAGAGCCTCACATCACCTGAAGTATATTTTATCAAGTTAACTAAAAAATATACTTTTAGATAATATTCGTACATTGCTAATGTATTTATACCATTCTAAAACAAAATTATATTAATTTTTTTAATTATTTAAATTGAAATCTGAAAATTCAACCGATTTAATTTTAATTTAAATAGATCCATTTGAAGTATCAAATTATTATCTTTGTAGCAAGTATATATAGACGTTTTATCTTCGAATACTTTCTTTGACGTAGCAAGCGATAACTTTTCTAAAAGATACATGTAAAGTATATCTTTCTTTGTGTTATGAAAAATCTTTTTAAGACTATTTCAAACTTTTCAGATATAAAATGTTACATTTAAAAATTGTGAATGTGAAATGCAGGACTTAAACCACATAATATGGTAGTGCTCCTTGTATGATTCAGAAAGAAATGTACTAATTAAAATACTCCGAATAACTAAGTTTTATCTTCTACTTAACATCGATTCCTTTCTGTATCAGCCTAATGTATCTGCATTGAAAAATATTGTAACTATCTTAAAAGATTGTAGTTTAGAAGTCTAAAATCTGTAATGTATAAGTTGTTGATAATTGTACAAATTTATAACACTCTTCCGAAAGTTGAGTAAATTTGAAGAAAAAAAATGTTACATATTGTAATTGTACTATTTTTTTTTATAATGTAGAGCATTATAGGTAGCTAGAAAATATTTATCTTGATATAGAAAGTTCTGAAATAATTACTTTATCCTAATGATTCTAAACAGATTTGGTATTTATCCATATTTATCCAATTGTCATTCAAATTAAAAAAAAAAAAAAAAAACAAAGAAGAAAAAGCAGACACGCTTGCCTAAATCAATCCCAACCTCGTCAAAATCCAAGTGCCCAGCGAAAAACACGTTTCGTTAACACGGAAAGAAGAGCCGTTATCTTCGGTATTTTTGATCGTTGACCTCCGCGTCCTCGACGCTAACTTGAGGAGCATATTAAGCGTGACTGGATCGCCGAAATCAATCACGTGGAGCAAGCTGCGCCAAGCGAACTTTGACTGCTGCTGATATTTGGCGATTGTCGCAAACAAGGCGATTCGCTCAACAGTATTTTAGTTGGGACTTCTGGCCTTGTTATTTCAATTGTCGTTACAGTCGTTGCTGCTGGAACCGTTCTGTTTTTCGCTGTCTTGTGAAATTAATTTTTCTCTGTGTTTAAGGGATATTAATTAATCTGAAAGCTATTTAGAAATTGGAGTTTTCTGCTTAATATTATTACCCTAGAACGGCGTTAATTATTGACAAAAATTAATAGTGTATTTTTTGACTTATTTAAATTAATGTGACGATTGTTCTCATAGCGCATTTTAACAAAACTTGGATTTTTAGTTGAAATATGCGTACTCTATATAGATTAATTATATACGGAAGACATCTATTTCGTAATTTCTTTTTTTTTTCGTAATTTTAATTTTTTACTTTGTTAATTATCTAATTTTTGGACAATTAAATATAAGAAGAGAAATTCAGTCATTTAAAATCCAGTTCACCAATTCATTATTTTTAAAAATGAACAAACATAAGAATTTTAAATAAAATGAAGAGTTTTTTCTAACTTTTGATAATATTATTATTAACTACCAGTCAAATATATATCAAAATTAACGGTGCCAAGAAACTTCAAGACACAATTTATAGATTCTATAAAAGCGAAATTCAGAACGTACGAGATGCATTCCTTGAACTTCATATAAAGATTATAAAACAAAAATTTTACTTCGCGGTCGATCTTAAACATCCTCAATAAATCCACATTTATTTACTATCATCTCCCATTATTTACCCACGCAAAAACCTCGATTCTCAAAACTTCAAAAAACACCAATCGCTAACCGAAAGAATCGCAAGCATCCGGCTGCCAACGCCAGACTCCTCCGCTCACCCATATCTCCTCTCCACAGAAAACCCCATATATACAACCCAACGCAACCATCCACATCCCAGTTATTACCAATCCCAGTCAGCTGAACGCTACACTCTCCCATTTCCTGGGACACCAAGCTCATTGAACCCCCCACAAAAGAAAAAAAAAATAAATCACGACGATCGAACGCGCGCCAGCCAAGCCTACTCTCCTATCCGCGAAATTGGCACGCTAGAGATTTTCTCCCGTTTTTCCCGGCACGATGCGCTGCTACGATCATCGCATGCGCTTCCTTCCGCCGATCAGCGTATACATAAGCGCGAGGGGCCCCGGCCTTGAATGCTAATGTTCGAGCAGAGAGAAAGAGGCGCGCCTAGACGGAATTTCCGTAATGTGCCGCGATTTCCTTTGTTTCCGCGCGCGGCAGAGGTTTCTCGTGGAAAATTAGTTGTTAATGATATTCTGGTGTGAAACGATTAAGTTTGATGCTTAAGTGATGGGGATACGTGGAGGTGGTTGGGTTGCGGCGTGATTGATGAATTGTGTGGCGGTTCTTGATTTATTTGGGTTGATTGAGGTGGTTACGCTATTGTGGAGTTTTCTTTGTTGTTGAATTAAAGATTTTCCGAGATTTTCTTTTTGTGTTTGTAATATTTGTCTGTGACAATCAATTAGGGTCTCCGGAATTTTTTAAACTTCGGTTGTTATCGTTATTTTGCGGACGTAACTACATTTTTTCTCATAACTTTTTAAATAATTATCCTGCCTGAAGTATGTTTTTGCGCCAAGATAATTGGCATAACTGCTCTGCACACTAACAAACTGCAATGCAGCCTATAAAAAGCTACCTAGTCTCTTCCAACTAGGACACTCATACCTAGAACAATACAGTTACCCAAAGGCGAAAGGCGAACACACCCGACAATAATAATAATTTTATCACAATCCTTAATCCCTCCAATCACACCAATAAACCAAAACTACGTAAAACCAGTACCCAACCATAAACTCTTCTCCACCCCATAGAATTATCAATCCCCCGGCAAATCCGACCCCTCCTTCGCTCCCCAACACCTTAACCCAATTCCTCGCAAATCCCCTCCAAGGATCCAGTTCCTAAGGAGGGCGGATCTGCCTTCTTACAACCAGGAGAGGCTAGACCCGGATTTTCGCAAGGAGCAACGGCGACGGCTATTATAACGTGACCTGGCATAGCCAACAATGCGCCGAGCCGGAATCCGTAACCTGCGACGGGCGGCAAAGCCAAAAATCTCGCCCGAGGGAAGGTGGGGAGGGGGCGAGGACCGGTCTCTCAGAGAGCCGGTGTTATTGACCCTGACCCGACGTTTTCGGGGAAAATGGATCGCTGGTTAATTTAAAATTAGACGGCGCCGGGTTTTAGAGAGTAGCTGCAGTTCTAGGCTTCGGTGGAGGATTGAGGAAGACTGTTTTTTCATTGGAGTTTTTCAGATTGTGTGATAGGTAGAGGGGATTTTTGTTGGAAGAGTGGAAATGCGAATGAAAAATGGAACGGGTTATGAGCGATAAAGATAACATATACAGGTGAGTACGTAAGCAGCGCGTAGTTTAAAAAAGGTGTCAGGAAATACGATACATTGCCAATCGTGTTTTTGAGAGAGCGCTTACGCAATTCGGTCTAATGATATAAGATCTAATTAACCAACTTTAAATTCATAAAATTAAATTAAGTTTAATAACGAGAATATTATTGCTTTTCTGAACTTTTTGTACGATGTATCATCATCAATTTATTCAATTAGGTTTGTACTTTTTTCTATCAATACTAACTCACAAAAGTACGATAACAAAAATATTATTTGAATTTACTTTAAATAATATCATCTTGATTTATGTTACTTTAATTTATTTTTTGCAGACGTCATAGTTTATAATTTTATGATAATAATAATACCCAGTAAGCACGAGTAAAGTAAAAAGCAGATCAATAACTACAAAACCTTCAATTTCTCCAGCACATGAAAAACTTCTAAGACGGAAAGTTCCAACTTACATTTCAGTTTTACTACAGAAACAAAACAAACCTGTCAAACATTCAATACTACATCAAAGTAGCGCAAGTAACAAAATACACACAAAATTCTCTCTTTGACAGAAACAGTCGCCAATATGTAATTGGCAGCAGCGGCGCTTCGTTATTTCCGGCTTGATGAATTGCTCGGCAAAACAGAGCAGTTGAAAACTTGCGGCGGCGTTTAACAACCGCTTGATAAATTTATGCCCAATTACTAAAACAGATCGCGAAACAATGCCGGCAAAATAGCCAATTAATTCGTCAAAGAATTAACTCAAACTTGAAAAAGGCATTTCTTAGTCGAAAAAATATTCTGGGCTGTCGCGAAGAACGGGAAACCGTACGATAAGCTGCAGCCTTATGCAGCCCCATATATATAAGCGTTAGAGTCGTACGAGGAAAAAAAGCAGGGGCTAAGGGCAGATTGAACGTAGGGTGGCTGAAGTATATATATATATTGCTTTGTTGGAGACAATGAGGGAAGAAAATCGATAGCACAAAGACGACCGGCATGTGCGTGACCGGCTCTAAATGAAAACGTTGAGTAGAGCGTGTATATACAGTGTGGAGTATGCTATTTTTTCTTTTAACTTTACTCGTTTTCGCGTTTCCTATGAGACGGCAGTGAAAAGTTGCATTTTGCTGATTAGAGTAAGACGGCTGTTTCATGATAATTGGATTGGGGATTTACGATTGCAAATGTATGGTTATATTTTACAATTTTGTTGTATATTCGCTCATTTTTTTGTTAAATTTTTATTATTACATTTTATGGTTATGAAAATATGGTACTCGAAAAGGTTTTAAAATTCTAATGACACTAGAAGCAAAAAATAAAGGAATCGGGGTTAGTAAACCAGAAAATTTAAATGTCTGTGCATTATCCTGGAAAAACGGAGCAACCCAATTACCAGAAGAACGGAGAAATCTGACGGAATATTAGAAGTTATTTGATTGTTTGCTACTACCGAAGTAAAATAAATTGTTTTATCTAACTTCATAGGTCAAGTATAAAATAATAGCCTAAAAGCATTTGTTCAACAAATTTAATAAATTTAATTTTAACTTCCTTAGAATTGGAAAAAGAAAATAGCTAAATATTTTTTAACCACCCAAGAAAACAAAATACCCACTTTAATATCTCATCTACCTCACAAAGCCAGTAATTCACATATCTCCTAGACAAAGGATAACAGTAAATCGAAAAACTACACCAATTTTCAATACAACTACACAGAAATCCTTCAGAACATCAGCAACACAAAGAGATCAACACTGCTCAAACCAGAATCTCCACCTGACAACCAGCATCCCTCAAACCAACCCTACCTCCCCCGCGCACCATCAACCTCGCTCCAAAAAAAAACCACCCAATCCTCCTCTCAAATTCACCCATCCATAATCCTTGACGCGTGCACTTGCACCTCTTACGAAAGAGCCACGTGCGCCCTCACAAACACACACCCATACACCCACACGCGCTATCAAAACTCGCGACTCTCTTCGTCAGGCGCGCGCTCGTCAGGACCACGTCAGAGCTCGTATACAAACAATCTCATCTCTCCTCGCGCTCGCGCGTAAACAAAGACCTCTATAACTGCGTATACACACGCATCGGAGCAAGATATAACCTCAAAAAGCCCAACCGCTCGCTAATCAATCTAAGCTGATGCAAGGCGCGCCTTGAATATACTCACAATGTACTCGCGCACGGTGTTGTGGAATATCTGCTCCCTGATGTCCGCGTCATCTTCCATCTTTCGGCCTGGTGATGATCGCCGTCAGCAGGGGGGCCAGCCGACATGCTCCCTCGCGTCCATTTCCGAGCTACTAGCTGCAGGACTGCATATCGAGCCGCTTGCTTTTTTTTCCTACCCTCTCTGTGTGTGTATGCAGCTACTTTTTTTATTTTCAGGATCACAACGTCGGAGCACAACTACTCTTGTATCACTTGGACGCGCACATTATTAGACGGACAATGCGAGAGGACGCATGCACTCACGGGCTCTTGGTGTAGTTTACGTGGGTATACGTATGTGTATATAGTGCGGAGAGTTAGGAGCGCGAAAATCGACGGATGTTCCACGCTCGTTGACGAGACACTGATGAGCGCCTGCGTTGTACACAGCGCGGAGAACGTTTCTTCGTATAGTCGTCTGCCCCCCCCCCCCCCCCCCCCCCCCCCCCCCCCCCCCCCCCC
>UELX01005803.1:0-12619 GCA_900480035.1 Eupelmus urozonus | reverse complement strand
TTCACGATTTTGCGTGTCATCCTTGCGCAGGGGCCATGCTAATCTTCTCTGTATCGTTCCAATTTTAGTATATGTACCGCCGAAGCGAGTACAACAGCCGAGCTACCGACGCTCCTTATATACGAACCAAAGGGTATTCCCGGCACTTGCGAGAGTCACAGAAAAATAGGTAGCCACCTAGTGGTTGATTAATAGAACTAGACCTGACACATGCGCAATAAAACGCGCCAAAATTCAAAATCTTTGATTACGCAACATTTATTTAAAACAAATTAATTTAATGAATAGTTTAACTAAAATTGTTAGTAAAAATAAGTAATTATTAAATTTATTAAAAAAATATTTATTATTTTGTATAGCAACAAAATATCGTTACTAAGCACATAACGATGATTTTCACTGAACGTAAACGGAAACCTTCAACCCAAAGATTAACCCAACCAAACATCCAAGTTTTTTCAATAAACTCCGAATCCCATCCCACTTTCAGTTAGTTTTTTTCCTCCTCGCCGACAAGCCGCGCGCTATCGTCACATGCGTGCCCGCGTGCACGTACACACTTAACCCCCCACGCGAGCGCGCGGAACGCACCTATCTATATGTATATATATAAATGCAAACGGGAAAGTTCGCGGGGCGTGACTCGCGTTACGAGTGCGCTAACTTTGTTAGCGGACCGCCGGCTGGCTGTCTCGGATTAACATGCGAAAAGCTTTTTTTCATATCTGCCGGCGCGCGCGCGCCCGCGCGGTGATATCCGTGTACGGAGAAACGGAAGAAAGAATACGAACGGACTTGTTTTGTGGAAATTGTAAGGACCGCAGCGGTTTTTTTACGGTGACTTCTTTCTGCTTTTCTTTTTAAACTTTTTTGGACTTTTGTGAATGCTGGATTTCTTATCGTGACTGTTTATGATTTTTGTGTGTGCTTGTAATTTATGTATGGAAGTTAAGTTTTTTGTGGATGTTTTATAAGTGGTAAAAACAGGCTGGTTAGTATTGTTTTATTTGTAATGATTAGAATTAATATTCAAATTTCTGTTGTTTATTTAAAAGTCGAAAAATCATTACAAACTTGTTTTTTATTCTTTTTGAATATAAATATGTTAATAAATACCTATGTTTTTAAAAACTACGGTATTAAAAAATCTTTTTATTGCGTTTTAAAAATTTAGATTCTAAAAATTGTTTAAATATTTTAGATAAATTGTTGGCTATTTTGAATAAAAATTGGAATACTTAATTGTTTCTCTTCTGTTAATTTATTACCAGAAACTTAGACTAGGAAAAATAGAAACGTAAAAAATGTTTAAGCTACCTTTTAAAGTAAAGAGAGTGTAATTATAAATCAGGATTAGAATTATTATCATGTAAGATCTGTAAAATTTAAATTTTTCCTCGTAAACTTTATTACATGGTTAACAATTTATAGACGATGTGATCTGGATTAGGCAATAAAATCTAATGAAGAATATAAAGGAGTTGTTTATTGATACAAATGAAAAAAAAATTCTCAAACTGTAAAATACTCTAAAATGGACTAGACAAGCAGCATGATCATCTGTTATTCCTAAAGTTCGAGATTACAGTCTAATTAAACTATAATGTTCAATACACAATTCTAAAAAACCACTGCCAATCCACTACATTCCATTATATCCATTACAAATTGCAACCAGTCCCTTTCAATTATTCACGATCAATCCCAGCCTCTGGCTCCAAGGCAGCTAACGACCTACGAAACTGCCGGTCCCCCAGCTTCTCTGACAAATGTCCGTCATTTCGCATTTCCAGCGCAATCCTCAGATAAACACTCAATCGAATCAAGAAACAAAGCCGCACCAACGGCCCCGAAGACAAGAGAACTATATACCCCTCCACCCACCCCCGCCTCTCCAGAAAGCAAAGCCAACCCTTGAACCCGTAGAGTCCATCCATCCCCTGAAGAAACGGAGACAGTCCCCGATTTCCTCTCTGCGCCAATGCATCACGCGCGGCCAAGGAGAAAGTGGAACGCACCTTATGAAGAAAAAAAAAGAGAGCCCGCTCGCGAAAGGGAGAGAGCCGTAGACGGAAATCGTCGCGCAGCTGGATATATAGGGTGGCACGCTTCGGCGAGTCTCTTTCGCCCCGCGTGCTGGTGCAAAGCTCTCCCGGCAATTTAGGAGCGCGGGGGACCGAAGGGTATTGATTTTCGTAGCGCGCGCGTGTCTGTGTGTCTGCGCGCCCCCGCGTGCAAGCGTATGTGCGAACGGGAAAAAAGGGACACGGTTGTAGTCGCAGTGCACGTGCACAGAGGGTAAATGCAGCGGGCGACGTTCTGACGGGAGAGTGTCTTGCTGTTGGCTGCAGGCTGGGGGTGTGGGAGGATGCTATGGTAACGGGGTTGGTGATGGAAGGTAGATGGGGTTTTGGGAGTTGGTGAGGTTAGGTTTGGAGGTGGTTGAGGGAGGTTGGTGGGAGGTTAGGAGTGGGTTGGAATTCTGGTTGGTGTGCTGGTTATTGAGTATTTATTGGGTTTCGATTGTTTTGGGATATTTTGGATTGAATGATGTGACATTATTTCTAAAGGAATAGTTTTTATTTAAGATAGACTGAAATTTATTTTAAGATAATTAACAATATTTTTTGGCAATAATTTTGTGAATTCACTAATTAAGTTCTATTGGTCTTTTTCATGTAATCAGACCAAATCCATGGTTCCTCATGACTATCAGTAGGAGTAGAAGAAGGCGCGGGCGCTGGCGGGGGTTTTGGCCATGGCGCTGTTGATGTTGTTGTATTTGATGATTCTTCTTTGCATATAAGTACTTCGTAAATTCTCTGAAAGTATACGAATAATTCAAAAATAAATAATACAATGTTTATATTACAAATTGTAAAATGATAAAAACTGTACCTCACACAGACTAGCTAAAGTAGATGGATATTTTTCAGAGCAGTATTCAAGGTAATCACGACAGTATGCATGCTTATCCTGTAATAATTTTTTGATAAACAATTACATAGAAAAAGTTCTTTAATTAGTATACAAAATATATGAAATATAACAAAGATTTACCTCTACAATCTTATCTATAATGTCTTGTATTCGAGAAATAATTCTCTCCTAAAATTCAAGAATCGTTTGGTTAATTACTGAAATTAGATATAAAAAAATATAATTGAATTTAGATATATCTTTGTACATACAAATATGCTTTCAGCAGAAACCTAGAACAAAAATTATTAGTAACTTTAATTTTTTAAAAATTAAGTTATTTTTTAAGACCTTACCATTATTAAAATTTATAATATAATATGATATATTTTGTATCTATTTATTCAACTTATTTTGAATTTTAAAATCCTCCGTAATATTTTAGCGGTGGTAAAAGTTGCTTTATTATCTAAATTCTCAATTTTTATGATTAAAACATTTTGTAAATATTTCTATCGAAAATCGTACTTATATTTGTAATATTCTTTTATAATAAATGAAGAAAAACTTAATTGACCACCAATTACATTATTGTTTGATAATAATATCTACGGCTTACCGATAAATTACGATTTTAATATTTAAATTGATACACAAGATCAATTATTTGTGTCATTACTGCAATCTTGTGCTTATTTAAATTTTTGAGTTACTTAGAAATAGGTAAGTCGTTTAACCCGAAACGTGAACTCAATTTATTTTACTAGATTATGCAATATTTTGTATTAATAACAAAAGACAGTAAACTAATTTTGCAATATTCAGAAACATTCTTTTCATTTAAACACTTCGGTTTAAACACTTATAATAGTTATTGATCTGCGAGTTGCTAAAAAAACCAACTTAATTAATAAACAACAAGTTTAGTTTTTTCTAGTTCATAATACTAGAAAGTGCAATAATTTAATAGATTCGGAAAAAAAATTAATACAAAACTCATTAAATTAGTGAAAAATAGTATAAATATATTTATACTTAATATGAATCTTTAACATAATATCCTTACCGTTGAAGAAGTGCTTAACAAAATAAGTAATCCAAGACAAAAAATGAAATGAGCCATGTTTGGTTGTACTAGCCGTAGTATTAAAAAGTATTGAAGTAAAGAGCTTATAAGCCTTCTCGTCTTATATAAATAGGTTTTAAAATGGTATATTTTTAAATATTATCTATTTCTATCATTTTAAAAGTAATAAAATGCATTCGTCTAATATTCTTTGTACTATCGTATTTCACCAATAACAGACATTAACATTAGAAATGAATGACTTTTACAGTTCTACTAAAATTGTTTTTTAAATTTGTTAAGAAAATTAGTCACGTTAAACTTTGTTTCATAAAGAATATCTAGGACACACGTTTATGGATAGGAGATGCAGTAACAAATATTTCATGAACGTAAGTTTAATTTTCAAAAATAAATTTATTAAGGTATTAAAATGCATTACTATCTAGATACTTAAAATTAGTTAATTTATTATATATAAAACATCCAAATTTTTTTTATAACTATAACAAAACCCGCAAAAGTAAAACCAATTAAAAAAAAAAAACAACTTAACAGCATTAGCAAACTCTAGCAAACAAAATCCCCAATCAGCATCCATTTTCCCAAATTACCCAAAACTCGAAAACGCACCAGTCCCCCAACTCCTCCAAAACTGCCTTGCATCCCGGCGCACTAAAAACCAATTAACTAATTGAAAGAGCCTTAATTAGAAAACAATTAAAGGACGACTTCCTCGAGGGGTGTGCATTACTGCCACTCGTCGACAGACCGCTCGCTTAGCTCCCCTCTCCCCTCACCCTCCGCCAAACTTTTATATATATGATTATGCGCATTCATTCGCGCGCCATATAATACCAAGGGTCCAAATTCCGCCATTTGCTCACTCTGCCGAATTAGTCGAGCGAGAATTGCATTACGGGGATTACCGCTTCCATATCCCGGCTTGATTTATCTATACGCACGCACCTCCGCGCGGAGCCACTTTTCGCAAAATTAATGCCCGCGCTAAGTAAAACGTTAGGCGAGCTCAGCGGGACGACTGGATGGAGATTGAGCGCGGCTGGCGATGTATTAATTTTTATTAACGCGACCGAGGGAGGTATTAATGCGGCGGATTTGCGCGATCGGGCGTGCTTTTAATTTGATTAAAAGCGCGCCGAGCGACGGGGAAGTGCAGCGGGGCTTGTTTTATCGCTTACGAAGATTGCGGATGGGTTGGGAGAGGCTTGAGTTATTGGGTTAACTGTGCTCAAATTGGCGAGATTCGAAATTATGATGTTCATGTATTATGGATATTTGGCGTTATGGTTATTGGATAGATGCGTTTGGGTTATTTCTTGAAAGCTTTTTGGAGAGTTTTGCGGCTGGGGTGTGTATGTGTGTTGAGAATGTTCTATTTGTCGAAAATAATATTTACGCGTTTGGATCGTTTTTGGCGAAAACAATATTTTTAAAGTCGCTCGTACACCAGTAGTTTAGTTATGTCCCGAAAATTTACAGCAGTCATTCTGCCTGGCCTTGTCTCGAATTTCGTGACAGTATATATAAAAGATAGGATCTCGCCTCGCTTAGCTGCCTAATAAATTCAATGAAAAGTACACCGCGATTAATTAAATTAAAAATTTTGTTAAATAAATTTTCAGCTCTTAGTTAATTCAATCCATTAATCTTCTTCCACGTTCTCAATGCCACGCGCAAAAAGCAACTCTGCCGAAAAATAAAAAAAAAACAAACATAAACAATGCCTTATACAAAGAAGCCAAAGTTTTTCGTTGAGAACGTCGAAAAAATATCCGCCGTTCCCCGAATATACCCTCCGCCGTTCTCGTAAAATATTTGGCGTCTCGTAAAAAACTTTAACAGCCGAAATTTCCCAAATAACGATGCCCTCGCGCACCAAGAGCCGAAATTTTATGTGTACATAGCGCGCGAGCTCCCTCAAAACACGTAGCTTATACACAGAGAGGGAAAAAAGGCTAGCGTTGTATAAAGAAACAGGAAAGAAGGGAGCCGAAGAAGACGTACAAGCGACACGTGTACCCTTTTATGCGTCCTTCCTTCCTCCAACAAAACGCGGGAATAAAGGAACGAGCTTCTCCTTTTCTCTGCCGTTCCGTCGTCTTCACCCACACGCCCTCTTGCAAAACACATACGCAAACGAATATACGTTAACCTACACTAACGGAAAAATGGCTTTCTCCAAGACTAGCCAATAACTCCACCCTGAATCCACCCCGCGCGTATTCGGGGTTCGCATATACGGATCTCGGACGGTCCATTTCCGAGGGCCATTTTTTTTCGTCTGCTCTTTTTCCGCGAACGGGATCCGATAGGGCGTCTGCTAGCTCGCGCCACAATGGAGCAGCGCGCGCGCTCTGCAGGACGAGCGGAAAACATAAAGTGCCGAGTGGCGACCTCGGAATAATTTACGATTCGCGGTTAAAAGTCAAGGATTTCTCGCGCGTTCTCACAGCGACGTGTATACACTCCCACCTAGCGCGTCCTCCTTTTGTCCGACGCTCCTCCTTTTTTTTTCGTAAGACGCGGGAGAGGTTATGGTGGGAGGCTCGTTGTTCTTCAGGGATTCTAGAGTGCGAGGTCTCGCTTTTTTTTTCTCGAGCGATGCGCGCGGTAATGATCCGTTAATCGCGTCGTTTCGTAAGTACCGGAAGAAGAGATGTGAGATGTTGTTTTTTTTTTTAATTTTATTGGGCTCACGAGGCGAGCGTTATATAATTCGATGATGGTTTTGGTGGGTAGGATGAAGGAGACGGTCAAGGAGAAAAAGTTGAGGGACACGTGCGCTGGGATTGTTGAGCGAGCTCTTTTGATTATAACCGAATTTATGGCGCGAATTTATTTATCCTTTTGTGGAGAGCTGGTATGATTAATTGAGTGTGATTATAATGTGAAATCAGCATAACAAAATTAGTGAACGATGAGATAAAAATTATAATAATATAATAGAAATGAATTTTTGTACTGAATGAAAATTTTGACTTGACCTTCCCATCTCTTTCTAGAATTCATTTAACAACTAATAGAAAAATGAATCTTTAAGGTCACTTCACACATCCTTCACGCACAACAAAGGCCCAGCGAAATAAGAAAAAATTAACCAATTACGAAATCACAGAACGCAAGAAACTAATCAACCTTAACGCTGCACAATGAGTAGCACTTTCAAATCTGTGCATAAATTACAACCGCGCACACATCTCAAAAGCTTTAAACGCAGCCAAACAAACCTTTCCACATTAAACTCGTCTCTGCTCAACCGCAAAATTAATAAAACCGGTGCGGCTCGTGCCCTGCATATTTAAAAAAACCCGTGAGAATACGTAAAAGCGCTCGGCTAAGGTTTCGTGCCTAGAGATGAATGGCACCGATACTACGAAGCGACAACGAGGGAGGGCAGTGCTCGCGTGACCGGCCCGCACGTGCCGAATTTTCCGCGGACACGCGCGCTGCTGAACTATATAGGATTCGATGTACTTTTGACGGGTGTGTACGCGATCGAGTGGAAAGTAGGTTCCATTGAATTTGTCAAATTTATGGAGGAGTGAAGGGCGGGTTTGATGAGAAGCATGAAGATTGAGAGACGAAAATCGGGGTACCCGTGATAAAATCCGAACCGACGGGTATCGAAATTATCTGGCATACCCGTAATACTTAATCAGACTATACCTGAAATTATAGATATGAGCAATTATATTTTGTAAATGCTTTTAAAAGACGTGTCGTACTAAAATTATTTTGAGTAGTCTGATTATTATGGATTATCGGGTTATCACAGGATTATTTGGAAAACCCGAAAGAATTCGAACAATGGAACGATTTTTCGAGTATCTGCTCCATTATCCGTTACAATAATCTAATCTGACCTATATTTTTTGTGGTACTCGTACATTTCTAATTGAGTATCGGTCGGATTGTTCGCGCGATGTTTTGGCTTTAATTGTTTGATTAACGAGCTAGTTGCAGTTGGAAATCGTTATCGTTTTGAAATTTTAAGGACTGACGTTTGCAAAATAAAAAAAAAAATATGGACGTGTTTCAAGAAGAAGCGGTAAAGGAGATAAGGAAAACAAGCCAGATTACGTAAATAGAGCAACTATGTTTGTTTTTCTTATTCCAAGAGCTGAGATTAATTATAACTAGATGTAAATTATTTTAACTCCTGGGAAACGAGGCCGCTCTAAAATCATGCTTTTATGATAAAATTCAGAAAAATTTTCAGAACCATTCTCACGTCGAGCAGTTTGCATTAGCAGTTTGAGCTACTTTACTTACTGTTTGATTAACATTTAACTCCAATCTTCTTGGCCTGATTTTTCTCTTTAAAAAAATGGAAGATCAATTCTAATAAAGTCAATTCTCACTCCGACGGAGCGGAGAGATTAGCCTTAATGAAGTAAATTTCGAGCTTCTGTAGGAGCCCTTTTCCGAGTTGTTATTTTAGCCTACGTGTTAACGTTGCACTCAACGTCAATCTTAATTTTCGTATAAGTTGATATTTCAGTTTAACTCTACTAGAATGTAACTCAGCGCGAAGGTAACGTGCGATATAATTTTAGCCTTCATAGAATGAAATTTTACGGCAAAGTTTTAGAATTTTTAATAATTCTTAAACACTGACATCAGTTGTAACTTTTTTAAAGGCAAACAGAAAAACGGAAGTGAAATTTGATGAATTAATAATTAGTAGCAATATTAATTATATGTATTTTATTTTTCTATTAGAACAAAATAATTATTATTTCCACTCATCATTTAAAAATAACGCAAACATAATTATAAATGATTATATTTAATAAGTATCTATGATTTATCTCATTAAACGCAATTGTGAAACATTAGATTATAAACATTTAAACTGAATTCGAAACAACAGAAAGCTTTTCCGACTGCATCCACTATTCCAATAAAATTTGTTTTTATCTAAAAATCGACACGCTGCTTACCATAAATTTTATTTTCAGCTCTCACGTCAATGAAAAAATTTCTCGCGACAAAAAACCACCCATACTCGATCCGACCTCACTCCTCGCATCAATCAACCATCAAACCCACCCTAAACGAAACGACAACTCACGCAAAGCATCAAACCACTCCCAAATCCTCTCCAAAAACAAACCTCACACGCATCATCCTCGTCAACAACGAAACAATAATCCACCTCTACATACCCGCAAGCACCTACCCATTTCGCATATCCACATATATAACCGCGCAAGAGGCTGGCACGCGAGGGATATAGGCCGTCTGTGCAAGTAGCGCCAGCGCCTCTGGGAAGCCCAGCCTCGGCCCTGCCAATCGCATTCTGCGAACGCTATATAAATTTCGCTCTCTACTTCGCTAGCTATGCATTCTGCTGCAGCAAGATGCGCGCGTATATATATATATATATCCACACTTATAGGTTAGAATGATGTTTCGCAACGAGGGGGGGCCGTGTACCGAGAATCGCCGCTGTGCGCGATCGCTAATCGATCCGCTAATTATAAAGGAGACGCGCGGATCTTGAATACAATGAATCATGAATTGTAAATAGATCTAGAGCTGGTGTGTGTGTGACGGGAGAGAGGTGGTACGCGCGCAGAGGAGAGGTTAGAGTGGCTGTGTGCGAGGGATGGACTGATTTATGGTTCACGGCCTTCCGTGAATCTCTTGCGAAAAGAGAGCCGAGTGCGGACTGTCTGAGAGCGGCTGGTTGCGTTAGGTTGGGAGAGAGAGAACTGATTTGAGAGATGCTGCTGTGCATGCGGATGCTTTGGCGGTTCGCTGAAATTGTTGGCGATTGTTGTTTTTTGATTGTTTGTTGTAGATGTGGTTTATTGTTTTGGCCAAGAGAATTTATATTGAGTTCGGTGAGAATTTAGCGATTAGGTAGTCTTGTTATGATTGCAGATGTGTATAGTGAAGAATGATATGTAAAAAATCTCTTGATACTAATTTGGAATTATAAATATTTTTTTTTACTGTACATACATTCACTCTGTGTGGATGGTAAAATTTGAAATTTTTCTACAGAAAAATTAGATATGATTATAATAAAACACTAATTTTAATTCCTAAGTCACATGTAAATTTTCAAGAAGATGTTGTGTTTTCATGTAATTATTTTTAAAATAAGTAATTTTGTGTATTAACTTTTTTTTTTTTTTTTATAGAAATTTGATAAATAAATTGTAAATATATTATTCTATTCCTTATTTCTTCTACACCTTCTATACTTTAAAAAAACGATTTGAAAGTAAAAATTTGTATACTTTTTCTTATTGATTGTAAAAATTGTAACAAAAATACTTTTTTTTAGACTTTTTCTTGGATTTGAAGCCAAGAGCGCCGGCAGATTTTGCAGATAAATGAATAAAATTAACTTTTTAAATAAATTTATAATTGAATTTATAATTTATTTTTGAAAAAATCTATGAAATTTTTGAAATTTTATACATTGTTTTATGATAACAAAAGACACTTGCACAAAAAGATTGCATAAGATAGGATCGTTTTCCGCATCCAGCCATTACTTCTTCAAGTGAAAATCTTACGACAATTTAATTAAATCGTGCTATACTTATAGATAACAACTATAATCCGGCATATTATCAGTCATAAGTTGCTTTGACTTTTAAAAACTTTATTTACACAAACGGAATAATTGTTTACAGTTTTTTTAATCCAGCAGATAAGTTGTACTTGGAAATTGTAGATAGATTAAAAATTTTATCTTTTACCTTACTTAAAAAGGATAAAGTGTCCATTAAGCGATAAATTCGATGGTACCTTAAAAATGATACTAGCGATAAAATTGACAGGTAAAAACAGCGTAAATTCAGTAATCTTATCTACACTGTAAGTAAACGTCAAATAATTTGTCGCTGTCGGTCAAACCATAACAATAAAAAAATTTATAAAAATACAAGATAATATTTAATAAAAAATCCTATTTAATTACATAAGCTTTGTAATATTTTAAAGACATAACCTTAGATAAACATTTTTCCTCCAATAGACTAGTAAGCCTTATCCACTTACTATAATTTTACCTTACATTCATTATCAAGCGATATAAAACAACATTGCCAAACCAAAAATCAAAAACAAATAATTCAAAACAAAACAGCCGCCGACTACCAATAAAACTAAGCTAAAGAAACTCAAATTTGGCCCTTTCACAACGACGTCACGCCAAATTGATATGATTTAAGCGATCGGAAATCGCAAACGTGCCTCGTTCCGCCTCGAATTTTCTTACGCATCGTTGGAAAACAAGCTCGCTCGTACACATACAGAGCATCTCGTTTATGTACCAGCTGCATCTCTATATGCCGGTTTATTTATAAATTTTTAGACCAGAAACAGGAGAGCCGCTGTTGTTTTGCAAGCGGGCGCTCCTCGCACTTTTTGGCAGTGCGGCTGGCGCGTAAAAGTATTATATAGCCGGGATGGAGATATAAATTGCGCTGCTTTAATGGCCGAGCATTAGTTTTGTGTTTATTGAGATGACGTTTACGACGGCTTCTCAGTGAAGCCTCGTCAAAACATGATTTTTCTCGCGCTAGAGATGACTTGTTTAATGTGGAGCTGTGATATTTGTATCGATGCTGAATTCAGTCGCTATTTGTATCACAATGTTTTAAAACTATAGTTTGGAAAAATTTCAAATGATGAACTAGGTAGCTTTAGGACTGCAGTTTTTGTAAGCGAGGTATTTTACCATTCTTATTTAATGAAGCGTCAACTATTGTATCTAAAACTTCAGTATCTGAAATGATTGAATCTATAAATAAAAATTATAAATTTTTTTATTAAAAGCAACATTAATATTATAAATTTTTTTTCGATTTTTAATGTCTGAGCACATTTTCCATACAAAAATTTAAAATAAATTGGTCGATTTGTTCAAGAAATATGTTTAAAAATTAAAGAAAAATAGTTATGAACAGAATATTTTACGTATTGTTAAAACCAAAAGTTAAAGCGAGATGGACTTAAAATGCGCGGTTAAAGTCTATATCGTGAGCTATTATGTGCTATTAATACATTGTGTAATGGTCGCAACTACATTTGTAATTGTTTTACAGTTTATTTAATTTACGTTTGAAGATACTAAAGTTGTTAATTACACGCACGTAATAGTCGTTACCAAATTATGTTCATACGTGTGAATTATCTCTCTTCTTAAAAAAGAGATACACGAAAAGTGAAACCGTTTAAAACGAGATTTGATTGGTTGTTTTTAAATAGGCAGTAAAATTCAAATTGTAAAAAGTATTTAAATATTAAAATAGATTTTATTCTTACAAAGTTATTTGCGATAGTCATTTATAATATGAAGAAAGTTAAATAAATAATAAAACAATCAAAATATTAATTAATACATTTTGATTTCGTGATAATTTAAACATTAAGGATTTTTAATCTCAAAACTTAAGAAATGCCCAAAAATACAGACAAACAAAAAAGCATATCGCGCGAAGCGCACAAAATATCGCTTGTAAAATAAAATAAGTATTCACTTTCAGATATCACTGCACTGAGAAAAATATATACTAAGAGCAAAAAGATCGATCTTTTTGAATGGTATCATTTTGATGAAAACAGAAATTTCTTAGATGCAAGTAA
>UELX01005802.1:0-12620 GCA_900480035.1 Eupelmus urozonus | reverse complement strand
TATTGTTTTGCCTGTTTCGGAACTAGCATTACTAAAAATTGGCAGAGATTTATTTTTATTTATTTATTTTATTTTTGCGTTTTCGAGCGTATTTTTAGTCTTTATTTTCTTTATGGCCATAAAGTTGAAAATTTTAAAAATGGTTAATATTATAGCGCAGTGTATATATTGATATTATTTTTTATATTTATTTATTGTGCTATTAAATGTTAAAAATCATCGATAAAGGCAGTTTATTTTAAAAATTTATCAAGGAAATTTCGAATTACTAAAGAAAATTCAAAATATCGAAGTCACGTAAATCATCAGCAGCTTTTAATTATCGATTGAGATTAAACTAGTAATTTATGCTACCCCAAGTTATTATAATTTTACTTCCTAAAATTTTAATGTGTGTACGTGTTAGGAATTAGAAGTGTTTTTACAAAAAGTGTGTTTTATATGTTTTTATTTTTCAAGTTTAGGAAAAATCCATATTTTATTTAGATTCGTCTTTTTTTATGGCAAATTTCCGATTTTTGGAAAAGTGCTTGAATTTTTTCATGTGATAGAGTTGAGATATTTGAATCGAACAAAAAAGTTATATTGACTATTAGAAATGTATAACAAATAAAGATTTTTCTATGTTCCAATATTAGGGAAGTAAAATTACTTTAATTCACTTAAAATTTTCAAGAGGGTGAATTTTTTAGGCAGTTTAATCGAATTCTTTGTTCAGTTTATAAAAGTTATTTGGTTCAAAGATATTAAGAATTAAATTTGTCTTGAAAATTTTTTGAACGAATAATCGGTCTTTTTAAATGATGGACATTTTATTTTCTCTATTTTTTAATAAAACTAAAATTTTAAATTAAAAAGAAATTTTTAATATTTACTTATTGGTTTAAGTTCAATAATGATTTTAAATTTTACAGAATGCTCTGATTTTACCGTATCTTCCCTACTTTATTTTGCAACTGTATCACTCCAGACTCAACACCGTATTTTACACTGACTCTCTCCAAATCCAGCCATCTCCATCTCACTTGACTCCTAAAGCAAACTCTGAGCACGCAGCTACATGCAGAATCCTCGAGTTTCCACACTAGTTGTCGATTTTGCGTCGGGGCTTCCGGTTCGAACGTCGATTTTCGCTCAATGCAATTGCGCGGTCCGGGCGCACTGGATGAAGCTGCAATTATGGTGATTGGATAAATGTTAGTAATTTCGGTGCAATCGCGCGCTTTGAAATTCTATTATACGCTGGAGGCTATGGACGGGGCCCATATAGATGCGGCAACGACAGCACCGAAATCCTCGGGGGCGCGGCTGCAGCTTCGGCATTTCGCGCGAAATATCAGGCGAAACCCGAGGAGGAATCCGACCTGCACATGCGGGGTTATTGGTATTTACAGATTATTTTTTAATGAGGAGGATCGATTGGACCGACGTCGGCCAACATATAATAGGATTGATTTTGTTTTGTTAAATTAGTAGATTGGGATTTGCCAAGAGCGGTTTGATAAACCAGATTAAATTCCAGCGTCATTTACGTAAGGATCGATATAGTTGCAAGAGCTTATGTGCTCGCTCAGTGAATTTCATTAATTAATGACGTCTGCTGTTTTATTGGTATATGTGAAACTTTTATTAAAATTAATACATTTAACAAGAGTACTGTTCCAGATGGAAAATCATTCAAATAAATATAATTAATTTAACGAGTTCGATTTTATCGAATTTTAATAATTAAATTAAAACTTATCTAACAGAGTATTCGATACATTATTACAATTTAAAAAAAAAATATTTTTTTAATTATTTAAAATTTTGTTTAATTCTTAATTTCCTTTTAATATTATTTATATTATGAAAAAGCTTCAGTGGTAAACACACGTAACCACCATTTCGTACAAACCCACATAATAAAAAAATCTCAACAATCAACCTTTCTACTTTCCTCCTCACCGCAGAAAAAAAGCTAAAAGACTCCAAAACACTTCGAGTAACGCAGCTCGGAAGAAAGGCCAGCCACGAGAGCGCTTCTGCAAATAAAATACAGCTCCACTCCTCCCGAATCTCAAGCCGCGGAGCGAAACGTTCGAAGAAATAAAGCCTCGCGCGATCGCATCGGCGAAGCTCGCCGCGCAAGTTCACCGTTCTCTCTTGCTCCAGCTTTGTATAGCTCGGCAGAGAAAAAAAAGGTTGCGCGCTGCACCCCTGACCTCGCGCGCTCTCGCTCTAGGGTCGTCATCTTTGCAGCCGCTGTAACAAGACCAACCACCTCGTTACCCGCTCGTGCCCGCGTCTGAGGACTTGCTTCGCAAGTGCCTCGTTTTCTCTCTATCTCTCTTGGCCATGCGAAAAAGACTAGCTTAGCTCTCTCTCTAGCTTTTTCTCTCTCTCTCTCTCTCTCTTTGATATTTCGTTCTTGCCGCGGAGCCCTCGCGCGAGCGTTGAGTCTTTGTGGCGCGTCGATGGAACCACGGCGGAAACCGCCTTGCGCACGTGAGAGAGCCGCCACCGGCGCGTGAACGTGCCGCGAAAGCTAATAAAATATCGCTCGTTTGACTCGACGAGAGGGAGGGAGGAGCGCCTCTTTTCTTTCTCGACGCTGAGTTCTTATTTTTTTTTTTCTTCGCCTTCGTCTTTTTCGCGCTCGGGGATTTGTTATTAGATGCGCGGAGAGAGAAGGTGAGGGAAAGTTGCGGGACAGGGCGACGGAGAATTATTAATGGGCTTCGTCGGGGTTGTCGCTTGCTGGAAAGTTTCTTTTTTTCATTTTTTTTAATATATGCAATATTCAGAAAATGAATAGCTTGGTAAAAGATCATTTGTTTGGTGGGAGTACGTATAGTGTGCAGGTGACGAGGGTAGACGAAGTAAAATTTCTCAAGTTTTGTAAATGTTTAAAGTTTTTATTAATGATTATATAGATATACTAATTGAAGTCGTCTTGTTTCGATGGTTGTTCGATAATTGATTTTATTTTTATTAAAATTTAAAAATTGGCTTTTAAAACTGGTTATAAAAAGTCTTTTAAGTAAATTTTGATAGACAAAGAATCTTTCATATTGAAAATTCGTCGGCAGATGAAAATCAGAAAATTGTTCGTGACAGAATTAAAACTTCTGAAAACTTTATGGCGCAACTGTACATTATCGATTCGGAACACGGCATCGTCAGTCCCTTTTGGGGTTTTAAATATCATATTTCAAGAGAGATGAAACATTTTCCACCGAACATATAAAGCTCTTATAATACTTCGAAAACGCTTTTAATGTAACTGGTAAAGCCTATATTTCGATAAATTAATGAATCATAATTTACTCAGTTGAAAATTTTATTTAAAAAATGTGAAGATTTTGTATATTTCGAAATGCAATTTTATATCAAATATTGTATTTTCACAAAAGAAATACATTTTTAAACTTTGCAGTTATTGCAATAAATTATTTTGAAATAGAAGAAGTACAAATACATTTTTTATAAATAAATTTTCAAAATATTGAAAGTTACTGAATTTTCTTTTTCCAATAATCTACCAAAAAACAATATACCTTTTATTTAAAAATGTGCAGTAAAGCTTTTGCACAATTTTTCGTAGTTTTATTTCTTTGAGAATTTACAAAGTTTTTCAATAAATGTTTGTAAACTTTTACTGTTTATTTATTATATAGACGAAATGAAACTCGGAAGGTAATGGTATAGCCAATATCTCTCAATAGCGGCAAACTATATGTTGTCGCTGTGTAAGCTGCGTATACAGCGATTGCAAGGATCGTCCGGAGTTGCTCATCCGATGCACCGATTGCATAAGTAATCATCAGTAGAAAGCAGAAACTCTTCTGAGAACTATCACTACATGAAGCGACAATCTTTTATTTGATAAATAAACCTAAACTAAAAAAAGAAAAACTGTGTTTTAAAGAGCAAGCAAATAAAATTGAAAACAGAAGACTTTTTCATGATCTATACGAAGAAAGTATCAGTCTTATCATGTTCTTAACTCGAATCAAAATTTATCTGTACGCGTAATTACATTTCGTATTTTACAACTAAACTGGTATCACCTAATGTGATTTTAAGCATCGTTCCACCTACAGCATCGATGCCCAGAACTGTACATATACAACTCGGCATTCTCAACCACCGCGAAATCATCTACATCTCAAATCTCTCCTCCGCCTCGCAATTGCAAGCGTTCGGCGCGTTATGCAGTTCAGTCCGCGTCGGAAATTCATCAGTCTCTCTCCTTCCTCTCTCCAAAAGCCTGGAAAGCCGCAGCGCCAATTAATTCGTATACACATACACGCGCGCATGTGCATGCTGCCCTGGGCATCGGCCACATTCCGGCTCTCCGGTGGTTCTTGGCTGGCGCGAGCGCAGACCTGGCGCTCTCTCTCTCTCTCTGCAGTCGGGATATCGAGGGTCGCGAATTTCGGGATTCCAAACAACGGGCGTTCTTCAAGAGAGCGATATACCTAACTGGCAGCTAGCCAGCCCTGCGCTCGCCTATTGCTTCGGCACTGTAGTTGTATACGCACATGGAGAGAGAGAGACGGCTATTTTAGCCAGGCGGGGGGGGGGGCTTTTATAATTACTTTTAATTAATGCCCCTGAGGCAAGGTACTACTACAAGCGGGAATAGAAGCGGGAGCGTGTTCGGCTTAAGCAAGACCGGGGATCGGGCTGCGCGCGCGGCTTGGAAACTCTCGAGGTTGGCTTGTTGTAGGGACTGATGAGCACGTGTGTGTGAGCGAGCTTTCTCGCTGCAGTAGACTATGTTTCATTATCCTTCTGATGAAAGATTGAATTAGATAGTTTGGTTGTTTATCGCTGATGTTTAGTTTAGTTTTGGTGGGGGCGGATCGAATGGAATGCTTTGTTAGATAGGGGAATGTTGTTTGTTAATGCGTAACACTTTTATAAATTATATTGTTAATCTAATTATACGATTGGAAGCTTCAATCATTGAATGAGTTATGACTTCAAAGAATTAATAAGCATAATTTGTAAGAAATTTTCTCTAAACTATTAGGATTGTCAATATAAGAGTCCATCTAATTTACACGAGACAGCAAAACCATTACAAAATCCCAGAGCAGGAAAAACATTTTCACTGATTTTATCGCTCAGTGATAAATAATAATTTACATTTCGAATTTGTGCTTAATATATCTTGTATCTAGCAACAATAATAATATATTAATTTGCAAATTTTAAGTCTACTAGAATTACATTTATTCTTATAAGAAAACGTAGAAAAAAATCAGTGCATTTTGACAAGTCTCACAATACTCAACCATCTCCTCCGCGCCGGGAAGCCCAACGACGCGAAAAAGATGAAGACTCGAGGCGACGATAAGATAAACAGCGGCGCCTCACGGATCTCGGCTGCGCAAACTAATCCGAATCCTCGCTGCGAGAGCACAACGCTGCAACTACGAGCCGTTTACGCGTGCTCCAACACATTCAGAGTCTCGCGCGCGCACCTCTCAGCTCTCGGTCATAAATAAAGCAGCCGCACAAGGAGGAAGTCTCGAGACTGTCTCCGCGATACACATAAACACTGCAGCCAGACGATATCGATCCTCTCTTTTCCTTCCCACTGCGAGATATCATTTTTTTTCTCAGCCTGCGCTGAGTATGTGCGTCGAGTGGCGGAGAGAAATGAATGAGCGAGGCTGGAAGGACCAAGGGGGAGTTGATGATGGCGGCGGCGAAGTGGAGCAAGGAGAGAGAGAGAATAAAAAGGAACGCGGCGTCCCAGAAAGTGATGATCTCCCGTGATGAGTATATACGGCGCGTAGCCGAGGAGGAGCAACGATCTAGTTTGCTCGGCTGCTCCCAATTGGCTCTAATGTTTGTCTCGCGCGCGGCTGTTCTGTATAGGTGGGACAAGCACGTCGCCGGGCTGTATTGTCCGGCGGCGACGGCTGTTGTTGTGCAGGCTCGTTTGGCATACTTCGACTGATCGACGAGGGGATCGCGAATTCATCGGGGATCTCTGCGCGTTGTGTACTTGGAAAATGTAATTGAAATTGGATATGCGCTTGTGAATGGGGGTAGAGGAGGAGAGTGAGATTTATAGCTTGGGGTAATGATTAAGGAAATTCGGATTATTTGTTCGCTAATATTAGAATGTGAAGTCACGTGGAAAGGAGAAAAATTAGAGTCAACAAGCTCGCGCTTGTGCTGAAACTAAGAAACAGTCGGTGTATAACTAAACGTCTCGCTTACTTTAATTTGAACGGCAGCCAACTTTTCAAACGATTCTCAAAATAGCCCTTGAAATTTATTCTTACTCAGTTCTGCAATTAAGCTCCAAATCAAATCGGAATGTTGACCGCAAAACCATTCATCGCCACAATTTTCCGCCAGGGAAAATAAAAATTCTCCAAACGAGCTAAATTACCGGCCCAAAATCCGCCTCGATCGAGCTCTGACCCGAAAAATTTCAAAAGACGCACTCGCGAGTTCGCTGAGCATGTAGCGACACACAAGTATAGGTCATGCGCGCGCAGAGAAAGAGAGAGAGAGGTCGAAAATTCGCGCGGCGCGAAATGGAAATTAACGAGCACGCGATTAATCGGGTTAATGGACGACGGCACACGCGACACTCCGGGTTGTTGACCGCGTGCGGACATTATAAAAGACTCGATGCATCTTCTTGAGCGTGTCCGCAGGGATATCGTGCGATACTCTACTGCTCTTTTTTCGGGCGAATTTCGAGGCGAAAATTTTGTGAAGAGGCAAAGGAGATGCTGTCCCTCTTTTACTCTCCGGTGTCATCGTCGCGACGCGGTCTTTGAAGCGAAAATGCCCCTTTTTTACGAAAACGCTATCTCTTTCTGGGTATAGCGCCGGTCTGCACTCTTTCTCGAATTAATGGATTCTTGAGATTCTCGCCGAGCCAGCTGGGAGGAGATTTCAAGGGTGCGAGTTTTGTGCGGCGATGTTATGCAATTATGAGATGTATGAGATAGCAATTAGCGCTGCAGCCAGCGCGTCGTAATCGCATTGCGATTGAGGGACTTGGTAAATGAATTTTACGGACTGTATAATTGCATGGTTAACCGGGCGAGTACGGTAACGCTTAGCGCGTCTTTGAAAATTTTAGAGATGGCTGAAAAGATTCTTGACTTTGCTGGAGCGTTTCAGTTTTAAAAATTTGGAAATTTTAAAATTAAAGAGAATTACCTGAAAGTGCCTATGTTTTTCGTTTATACATTCATCGTTTTATAAATAAAATTTTAAAAGACGTGAAATTTTAAATGTATTCATTTCACACTTCATTTTCTCAAATTTTATACATAAAAAAAAATTCATTAACACCTTTCTAAAGCGTTTAGCTCATACACCGCATCAGTATTGAATCGAAAGCCAGGCCCTTTATGCAATCACGAGAATGCCCAAATAAATAGAATTAGCCGTAATACTCCCGGCACGGTGTAAATTATAACTAATTTACGAGTCTGGCAGGAGGCTCCGCTGCTGCCGCAGCGTCAAGCTATATACGCCAGCGATAGTTTCTGCGTGCGGCGCGCTCGGGGCTGCTGGCACGAGGATAATCGATAATTTTCAGCATCCGGGGGGAGAGAAAGGCTTAAGCCGCCGGCGGCGGCGCACCGCCAACGGGCCGTATGCGCCGCCGTTACACACAATGCGCGCACACGCGCGTACAGAGCCGCAGGTAATGGCACGAGCATCGACGAATTTACATCGGCCATTATCGTGTCTTGACCTTCTCCCTAATTTTTGGAGGGTGGGGTTATCGGGGCGGTTCGGGGCGCTGATGAGGTTCGACGCGAGTTTTGGAATGTGTTGATGTGATTTAGGGATCTTTTTTTTTTGGATATAAATGTGGGTGGTTATTGACACGCAGTCCTACTATTATTAGAAATAATAGTAGAGTATTTAGATTATTTGGAAAGATTTGGTTTTTGTTTATGATTTATATTTGATAAAGTTTTCTACGCTGGCGGTTGTGTATGCAAATATGTTGTAGATTTAAATGACCTCACACTTGGTTTTTATTTTTCTATTTTAGTTTTAATTTCCTTTTAATTAAAAAAAGAAAACGAGGCGCTAAAGATCTGAGTGACTTTTTTACATAATTTTTGTTTAATGTGTGGTAATTAATTTCTAACGAAACTAATTTTGTTAGTAATTACGTAATCTTCTTTCTATGATTATCCAAAACGAAAATTTATTAAAGAGATAAAATTTTTTACTCAATATTTTTAAAGCAATATTGGATTGAAACTGAAAAAGATCATGTTTTTAAAATAGTACTGTATCTTTTGGTTTCTCAACGTCTCAAACATAATCTGATTGTTTTTGCATAATGAAATAAAAAAATTCATGAAAATACCCTTCTGTACAGACACTTAATCGATAAAGAAAATTGGGTTGGTGATATACTTAAACGATATTCGTAACGAATATCATGAAAATTTATGTATTCTGCAGCCTTACCTGCTGTACTTCGAATCAATTCTAAAATTTGAATCATTTTATCTATGAAATCTTCTTTAAGCAATTGTGCCCGGAACTTACCTATAACAAAAAAAGAGATAATCATAATTAAAAATTATTTCTCTTAACACAAAATAAATTATAAAATTATAAACAGTCTTATTCTACTTATTACACTAAAGCTACTTTAATGAAAACCTAGTTTATAATTTAAGCAGTGCAACAAATAATGACAAAGAAACTTTACATCAGCACTGTCCGAACTTCCTTAAACAATCAACTTAATATTAAGCAGAACTCTTGAGGCACTTCTCCAAGCAGTCTGAAGGCCCGGCAAGAAAAACCTTTTTAGACTTTTCGGAAACGACGTAATTTCGCACCATCGCGCGCGGCAAGGAGACTAAATAATGAGCCTCGCGCCCTCATAACTAAAGTGCAGCGCGCGCCCAGTTTGACTATGCGTCTTTCGCACGCGCCAGCCCCGCGCATTCACAAAACCGACCACACTAGCGAACAATGAGCGCGATTCACCCTCGGAGATTACTTAGTCTTCCAAGGGAAGCGGTGTTTGCGCTTATAGCGTCGGGAGTTCTCCTCGGCGCCAGTTAGTTTTTCCTTCCCTTTGGCTCTCTTTCGCAGGGAGAGCAGTTATTTTGTCGATTTCGGAAACGCTTAAGGATAATTACGTCGGAGCTTTCGGGATTAAGGGGGACAGATAAGGCGCGGGCGGAGATTTATATTGCGCGCGATAACCCGCGAGGAAGTTGCTTTTGGATTGTGTAGGTCTTCTGGCGGGTCCTTGGGTTTGTAAGACAGTTGTGATACACTTTGCTTCGGTAGATTAAAAGGACGCGTTGGATTATTTGTGACCTGAATTCGCGTGAGCTAAATGGTACTTGCAGGCTGTTATTTCAGTAGATTGTTTAAAACATTCCGTTTTAACTGGATTAAAGTTTCACTTATACTGTAAATGCTCTATTTCACTGCTTTGAAGCTTAATGAAATATTTGAAATAGCCTGTTCGCAACCTGTGATTGAGCTATGCTCACTCGCTCTTATTACTTTTGCCAACTTCATCCTTTGAACATTAATAGAGTATTAATCTTGTTAAGCATTTGAGCTCTTCATTCTTTTTGATAAATCGAGTCGTTATCTTTACAGATGAAAACGATGTCCCCTAATCCTTCAAAATTTATTTCGAATCCTCCACCAAGATTATTTTACCAACCACATTTATCATGCTCTACAATTAAGCTCAAAATATCAAAAGAATTGATAAATCACTGCTGGAAAACGCTTTTCTCGCTGAAAAGCAAAACTAAATAATATATAAAGCTATAAACAACCAGTTCGAATCCTCTCAATCTTCATATCTCTCGCATCTCCTGCAAAGAACAAGATCCAGTGACACCAGCAGCATCTCTCTCTTTGCCACCTCATCCGCGCAAATCGAAAATACAACGCCAGGAGGGAAGATCCGTGGCGGCGCCTCGACACGCAGGTGCATTTGCATATGCTAAGGCGCAGCCGCGCGGACGACAAGTACCTATTTCTATGCCAATTGTTTCCTGATAGAGCCGTGGCGCGAAAACGCACTCGAAGTCTTGCGCACAACCTCGTTCCTTACAAGACAGGCGGCTTGTGTATATATATAGAATCAGGATGCCGGAACGATAAAGTGGCCACGGAAGTTCGCTTAACTATCCCGCGATGGGAGGGGGTGTAGACGTACTTTCCACGAGGCTTCCGATGAGAAAGAGGGAGAGCTTCGCGGAGCTTGATTATCACCAAAGGCTCGCGTCGCATGCTGCTTGCGGCGCGGGGGTAGGTACGTTGAGAGCGAAGGCTATTTCGGCGCAGGACCAGAGATACGAGCGTAATTGATGTTATCTGGACTAATGGGCAAGAAAAGTTTCGGCTTGATACAGCCTTTCGAATAGACCTTGTCCGGAGTGGTTCGTGTAATGAAGTGAGCTTTTTGCGTGCGTCCAGACAGGGATACTACGAGGCACGAAACCGATCTTAATTTCCGGAGTATAAGCCTCGAAAATTGGATAAAATGTCGGAATGAAGTCGGACATGCAAGTCTGAAATTAGGAGATAAAATTACTAATACTGTACGAGTTACTCAGGAATAATTTCATAAAATTTAAATAATACTATCATGACGAGGATTGAGCTTGATATTGATTGACTTGGTATTACGCTAAATTCAGACTTTAGATTATTCATATCATATTCTAATATTGCAGCAGATAAAATGTCTACTGCTATTTTCATTAAATTTTATATTGTGTTATATTTTTTTTATAGCGCACTAAAAACATGGACGATTAAAAATGGACTTTGTAATTTATGATTATTCCCTTTTAAATATTCATTGACCCACTAATATTGTAAATAGGTTACACTTTTATAATCAATTTTACAATTTACTGCAGGAAACTACATTTCATCAACATAAAACAGATAACTGTTCACCTCTTGACATTGTTACCTCTTTATAAAAAAATACATTGATTCGCTTACTTGAAATAACAGTTATTCTAAGGGTTTCCAGATCTCCTTGTGACCTCAATAGACTCTCGTCAATATGCTCTTAAAAAAGCAAAAATATTGTCAGGTAAGTATTCTAACTTGAAAATGGAACGGTCACGAAAATGTCATTCGCGCGCGCCGATAACACTCAACAACTAAGGCGATACTCATTCGAGTCCTTGCAAAAAAAATGGTCTCTTAGATAAAATCAGTAACAGGTTCTCACTCATCTCGGCGAGAAAAACAAATCGACTATTTTTTGCCCTGAAAAGCCGCTTCCTAAGCCACAGAGAGAGACACACGCGCATGGACAAAAATACCCATTTTCCAGTTCGCTGAGAAGTGAGTCGTTAAAATGTAGGAGAGGTCAGCACTCAATTAAACGGAGGCGCCGTAACGAGGCTCAATTTACAACCGCCTACATCTCGCGGCTGCGGCTCGCGGCATTTGCATTTCAATTGAAAAACGATCAACTGCGCCATTTTTTATCCTCGACTCGTCGTCGTTATACGAGCGCGCGAAAGAATCCGCGCGCTGCGCTTTCTAAGCCGGCGCTTTATATATATACACGACGAGCGCAAGCGACCTCAAATATCCGTGGCCGGCGGTTATTCCTGGACGAGAATGGACGTTTACGTTTGCGGCCCGCTCGTCGTAAGACGTAAGAGCCGAGCGCGACAAAGAAGCCCGTAGGGCCTTTGCCTTGCCGCGCGCTTAACAGCGCGTGTATATACCTCGGCGATGCCTAACCTCTTCACAAAGGCCCTCCGGGATATATTCCGCGGCCGCGCGCGCTTTTTTTTTCTTGCTTTGCTTATATATACTTGAATGGCAGCACTCGCTGGTAGTATAAGCTCCTTAGCCTTTTCCTATTTCTTTCCCCGGGTAGCCGAGGGCTGGATAATGGCGGCGCTGATGTATATAAGCGCACGGTGTTTGGCTGAAAAATTTATGCCGCGAGGACTGTGAATGCCGAGTAATTTTCTATTCGAGTGAACGAGGCGATTTTTTTTTCCACTCGGCTTTAGCGGGGGAGAGCGGCTGAATTATTGTCGCGCGTTTGTAAATGCCATGCTATTTACTGTTTTCATCGCGATCTGTGGTAAGTTTGAACGGGTTAATTTTTGCTGTTGTGGTTGCGGATATACGGTTGTGTGATACTTTGAGGACGGTATTTAAGGATTGCAGTTATTAATAAGGTCGGGTTTTGCGATTTGAAGATAATCAGGTGGCGTGGCAGTGCCCCCCTTTGATAGCAAGTTTAAATTTTAAAATATATGCTTATAAACTTACACCAAAAATTAAAATGTAATCATCTTACTTATGTTTGAATTAAAGTCAACGTAATCTTTATTGCAGAATGAAATATTGGCATACTCTGGTAGAAATTTCACCATTCGAGCCTATGGAATGATATTTTTTGATGATTTTATACCTACTAAACCATTAATTAGCCATTAAAAGGCTATGAAATAGAACCATTTCTATTAAGAAACAAACATTAGAAATTTGCTTACTTATTCAAGTTTTTATATTTTTCTTCCTTGATAATAGTATATTACGATACATGTGCCTTAAGTGGCTCATTATTGCACGACGTGAAGTTAGCGCCCGAGCGAAGC
>UELX01005801.1:0-12621 GCA_900480035.1 Eupelmus urozonus | reverse complement strand
CCCCCCCCCCCCCCCCCGCAATAGATCTCTCACTGCACCAGCCGCATGCTCCAGCTCGTAAACCTGTCTCTCAACTCCATTATCGCACTTCTCGAACCGCTTAAAAAGCACTAATTACATTCCCAGCGCTCGCACCAGAGGGCACAGCTGCACCTGCCGCGACCCGCGAACAAAGTAGGATTTAGTGGGGGCCTGAAAATTTTACGAAGCCACGCGCGAGAGCTCGCCTCTCTAGTACCTACTCACGCGAGTAGGTACCGCGAGTTCGACGCGGCTGGAAAGAGCCGTGTAAAGGAGCGGCCCGTTGCGTGTGCAATATTTAAGGGGCTCCGGAGTTCGGCTGGAGGAGAGCTGAAAATTTCAGGTGGGCTCTCCGCGCCGACGTCGCGAACAGATGCGCCGCAATCTGTCACGTAAACTAACTAAGCGCTGAAGGGAGATTGTGGATAAGAGCTGGGTGTGTGCTGGGTTTTCTCGTTTTTTTTTCTCTCGAGGTTTCTATCTAGTTGCGGCTGGGCCGCGAAGTTTCCGACGGAGCGTAATAATTCAAGATTTTATAGGGCCAACGCGGTGGGAAGTTGGTGTGTTAATCTCTCTTTTTCGAGTGATTTATGAATGAGGAGAGGTGACGAGATTTGACTGGGAGGATGACGTAATGAGATGAAATATTTGATGGGTTTGGGGGTATTAAGATTGAGTTTTGACTTGCTTTGATGTAACGTTGGGTTGGATCGGTTTTGAGAAGAAAAATTTATAAATTTTGAATTTTTTTTCTTCTTTAGTTATTAGTCCTTTTAGTCAGAATAAGCGTTGTAAGTTTTATAATAATTTCTAAAATTAGATATTTTGGTTAAATATATATTTATATTTTTAATATTTTATCGAGGATAAATAAGTATAGTTTTTTTTGTATCAGTAAGTAATATTAGTCGTTTATATTGCAAGTCAAAATATTATCTTAGATGACCTCAAAAAGTCATTTTCATTTAACAACGGAAACATGTGGTCTTTTTTATAGCCGCATAGTTATAGTTAATATACGGTGATAAAGTTAATCTAGGTTAAACTTTTCCCCCTGGATCCATAAAATTGTAAAAAAAGTAAGTCAATAACCAGTATCTATTTTTTTCCTATACAGTTAATTTTTTTAGATCCAAAATATGAAAAAAGATAATGTAATCAGTAAGGGTTTAAGTTTACTTTTAAAATTCAGTTATAAACTATCGCCATAAATTTTCTCTACGAAAAACAAGCACAATCGCAAACTACTATTCTAAAAATACTCGATAAATTTTCTACAAAACTCTATCCCCAAGCCCATAAACAAGGAAAAAACAAAATTAACATTTTCTCTAAATAGATCAACGCCATTATCGAAGGATCAATTGTCCAAGTCAAATCGACAGCGTAATTGCAGGCGCGCATCAAAGGCCACGAACAAAGCAAATCACATCGGCCGACGTTTAGCTGCAATTTCTCCGCATTCAAACGAACCGTCGCATACGAAAGTAGAGCCCCACAGCCGTCAACCGGTAAACGCACCGAATAGCCGTTCTCCCGAAGCATAAAAGTCGCCGGCTTATATACGAGCGCGCCACGAGAACGGAAATTGAGGAGATTTGTGCGTGATAGCACCCGCGTCTCTTTCCATTCCGTGCATCCAGAGAACGATGGAGCGAAAGAAGAAGAAAAAGAAGAAGGCTCGCTCTTTTTTGGGCGGCGCTGGGAGCGGACGTGCGCGTCGACGTCACAGTACATTGACGACGTCGGGGGAATCGGGGTCAGGGACGTGCCGGCCGACTTGCAGGGCTGCGCTCGCCCGTCGCGCGCACGTCGCGTCATTCAGTTTTGCGGAATGGCCTTTTGCGGCCCGCGGAGATGGCCCGGCTCGCTATTTTGCCGTTGCGTATTTTTCATTTTGATTGTTTTTCCGGATCTTCGGGTGTATTCGGTATTGATTGGGTGGGTTGGTTGGTTGGGAGAGTCGACCTTGCTGGTTGATGTGTTTTCTTGGGATGGGTAATTAACTGTGTTGAATTATGTGGTGGTCTTTTCGATTTAGTTGGAGTTTTGTTTTTTTATGGATGTAAATGTTATAAAATTTTCGAAATATTTAGCGATAGATTTGTTTAATGCATTTTTGAAGTAACGAAGCTCCGCCATAATTACGGATCATGGTACCGCATTAGCCCTGGAAAATGCACGTACTTGTAGATGCTTTAAATTTTGACTTTCTTTTTTCGTTTCGCCCCGACCTCAAAAAACTCTGAATAACACATTTTCAAGCTCGAATCGAAAAAGGAGAATAAAAAACGGGCGATACATGCCTTAAAAGAATAAAGGAAAGGCGAATTCTGGGAAAACGGAAAGAAAAGAGAGCAGCTTCCAGTTCTTCAACGGACTGTAGGATGTCTAACGTTTCTACATTGGCTATCGAATTTTGTGGCGATGCTAACTTGCATTTTTCTTCGCATTGAAGATTTGCAAGTTTTGATTTTTCACGAGAGTACTGTATCGTCGGGTGGAAGAGGCGAAGGTGAGTGTCCTTTGGGGTGAATCTCGAGTGGTAACCAACTCTAAAAAGGTGTTGAGAGAAGACAGTTCGTAGGATACCCGACGTAGTTGTTTAGCAAATGCAGGAATAAAAAAGATTGATTAGATATCTTTGAAACTTAGCTGAGGAATGGATAAAAATATTCTCAATCTATTGAAGTCTTCATTAACCTACTCTGATAGAAAAGATCGTTTATATTTAATACCGTAACTTAACTATGTTGACGAAGGTGATTTTGAAAGTTAAGAACTAATTTTTCTGTCTAGTGCCTTACAATTTAACAATAAAAACTTGTTCGATTACAGCGTAAACATCATTTAAAAATATTGTCTAACCGATCTCCCATTCATCAACCATAACCGATCTTCCCAACCACCCCACCAACCTCCACATCCCGCCACTCCAAAATCAGATCAAACTCTCTCCCACCCAGCGACTCGACACACCAGCGCATTACCATCTAAATTCAGCCCTCCCCTCAAGCAACGCGATAACGCGGCCCGCTCGCAATCTACAAGCGTCATCTTTGTATCGTTGATTATCGGCCTTACGAGCTTGCGACGCATCTCTCCATTCGGCCGGGGCCATTTCGATTTGCAAATCGCAATCCCGTACACGAAGAGGCTCGCGCGCGCGCGCGCAGCCCTAGAATTAGCCCTGTGCAGTAGGCGCGCCCGCGCGTGCCTCCGGCTTTATGACGCAGCCCGGAGAGTCGCCCTTGCCTCTTTACGAGGCCGTATTTCAGCCGGAGAGGTCGCGTGAGCTGATCAAGTCATAAAAAGCCTCTTATCCGAGCCGAGCGGCCCGCTAGCGGGCATAATTGCATTTTCGTCGGAAAGTTTCGACGCGCCCTTCGTTCGGGACGTTGATTGTTGGATCGGCGAGCTTTTTTCGCTTTTGTGGGAGATGGCTTGGCTGGAACGTTCGATTTTCGATTTTTGCGTTTTGACGGAGGTGAAGTTTGCTGGAGGTCGGGTTTTGTGCGTTTTCAAGGGGATGCTAGTGGGGAGCGCGTTGAGTTGGTCTATTATGAGTTGCTGGACTTCTGTAGTGTAGGGAGATGAAGTGAAAATTTGGGCAAGTTTCAAAGTTACTAGCAGTTGAGTTTATATATTGGTTTAACTTTTATGTTGAATATTTATAGGATGGAATTTTAGGTATGTAGGAAGGAATATATTTGTTTATTATACAGGCGAAAAATCTTTAAAAAAAAGAGCAGTGTATATGATAAATGCTAGATTCAAATTCAGAATAACCAGTGTCTAGATCTAGCCAAAGTTAGAAAAAAAATTATTTAAGTGCGTTTTTAAAGTTAAAAAGTCAATCAATTAAGGTAATATAATCCAGGAGTAAATTTCGTGAATACTTAAATCGATAAATAAATTAATGAAAACTATAATTAGTATACGAATAATTCAGCAAATTCTACTGAATTTGGTTGAAGTCAGTTTTAGTTCAATCTGCTCATTTTTTTCTTAGTTTTAAGAAACAGGTTAGCAGGACTTTCTTTATGACGACAAAATTTATGAAAATAAAGCAAGCTAATCAACCTGACGAGTTAAAAAAGCGTAGTGATCGTTTATTACGATTTTTTTTTATAATCGCAATTTAAATTGTACAACTGAATTCTTTTTATGAAAATATTTATATTTATTTGTTAGAATTATTATGTATTAATAAGTAATAAGAAATATTTGTAAATTTTTTAATTTATAATTTTAATTAATTTATATAGGTAACTAACGTACGTTAGTTTTAATTACTTGCAATATAAAACTCTTTACCCGACTCAACTGAAAAGGTAAACTTTTTACAACTTTGTAACTGTATCAAAACAAATTGAACTTTAAATACACGATTAAAGCTTTGCAATCAGTACATATTATTTAACAGTTTTTGTTTGATACTTGGTTACTATAAATATTTGAGTTGTTTAGATGTCATTAGCGCTAAAATTTTAAGACTTAAAATAATTAAAAACATTGTAATGTCTACATAAAACTTAAATATTTAATAATGAATTTAAAAGAAAATCTAAATTATTATTTGGAACGTTTATTTTGACGTAAAACCGTTACCCTTTTTTATTAATAATTCTTTGCATAATTAGGAGAAAAAGAGCCGTAATGACAAGGTTGTTTTTTAAGCGGAAGAAAATAAATAAATAATATTTATAATTTAAAATCTTTAATAAAATAAGGTTTTTCTTATTAGCAAAATATAAATTGATTCTGAAACAAATTCTGTAATAAAATTTTAATTCCTATAAACTATTTTTCATAGAGAAATAATTTGGTAATTTCGACAAAGAGTAGTTTAGTAAAAAAAGGAAAGGAAAATAATGAAAACAAAAAGTTTGTGCTTGAACTACAAAAACTCTACAAAGATAAATATGCACGCTCTAATTTTTATAATCTTTCTTTAAAATTAAAAGTTGCTCTCACCCACTCAAAAATATATTCAACTTGATCTTCTACCCTAAATTGAAAAATACAATTTTCCATTCATTACTTGCAACAAACCGGCTTAGTAAGTTCAGTGTGCTCGTAAGCAAATTTTTAGCCTCATTAGCCTTTGCCCGGGGTGCAGGACCTAAGAGACCGCGCCAAGATTTCTCCTGACTCGTTGAAAATTCTTCTCTTCTCCGGCATTGAGGCGGATCTCTGAAGTCACTATCTCGCTTTTTCGATTGAGATTTCCCGTCTTGGTTTGCAAAAGAATAATGAAACTGTGATTCATTTAGAGCACCGTGTAAGTATATTTATGTCAGTAGGTGGTACAATAGAAAGAGAGTTGTATAAATATTCGACACACGTAAAAATTTTAGTCAAATAGAAAGATCTAATAAATCCTTACAAAAGCATCATAAAACTTACATGCATTTTAATATGTATTTTGTAATTAATAAAACAAAATAACCTTTTAACAAATACATTTATTCGATTAATAATGTTATTACATGTTTTAAATTATTTCCTGATAATGCGAAGTTTGAAATTCCTGTTCCACTTTTTTGTCCAAATCCCATCTGTATATTCAGACGAAATAAATGTGGTCCGAAAAGATACGTAATCTAAATTACAACAATTTGTGAAATCCAAGCAAAAATCTAGGTAAAACAGCGAAAATACATCTCATCCAGAATATTTAAGAATAGTTTTTTGATATTAGAAAAAAATGGAGCGTGAAGGAACAATTCTGGCCTAGATAAAGTTTCAGTGCGTTAAAATACACATATATTTTTTGATATACCGGTGTTATTAGTAGAGTTGAAATTCGCAATTTATTAAAAATTAGAGCATAAATTACAAAAAAAATTTTTAACGTCAGACCTTACATCATTTGAATACCAATATCACTTAAACCAACATCATTTAAATTTTAGCCTTTACGATACTTAAGTTCAAGAAATATGGCAAATATAAAATTTCGTCATATATCCGAGCTCATAGTCACGTTCATATATGTACACAGATGTACAAACGTACGCGCATACACACGTGGATATGTGAAATATATTATTTCAATCAGAAAACTCAAATATATTAAAATTTATTGGAAACTCGAATTTATGAAATTTAGTCGCCAAAGATTTCTTTAAGAAAGCCATACCATAATTGTTTAAATTATATTTTCAATTATTTCAAAAATATTTTTATCCTCTTAAATATGTTTATATCATTCTGCCACAAGCCAATAAGACGCCTTGAACTTCACAAAAGACCCTCCCCTCGATTTACCCCGGTTTATCCTGCGACCTTCCACAGAAAATTTCGGTTGACGCACGACACTTGGATTTGATGCGCGGGCCAAGCGCCAAACGACTCGAAAAGCAGGAAGGCTCAGTGCGCCTGTGGTGCAAGCTCTGTACACCGCACTCACCGTTCGGTTTATCGTCCTGGCCGCTCATGCATACATTGTCCCAGACGGCTGCGTAACAAGCGCGGCCTTCTCGTTAATGTTCAGTTAAGTGTTCCCCTGCTGTCGTTGCTGCCAAATTTGGAAGATAAACTCTTTGCATTATTAGAAAGTACGTGTAATTACGTGGATGCGTGCAATTTTGTAATGAAGTGCTGATTATGTATCCATTTAATGATATTCGCTAATTGTACACGTGTAATATTATGTAATTTTGGGTCATCGAATGTCATTACATTGCATTGCAAATGATTGCTTTGAGAGCTCGATTATACGCGTGAATGGATCTGTCCTTGTTATAACTACCTTTTGCGAAAACTATACGTTATCATTTGAATGGAAAATTAAATAGAGCTCAATTAAGACTGTAGTGTAAATATTATACTAAGTAAAATATTGATATAGCATTTTTTATAATGCTTCAGTTTGATCTTTAGGTAATTAATTGAATCATTTATAATCTAATTAATTTTGTTTATATTAATTTTATATAATCAAATATAACTTAATTGATCGCCTTATCAAATGTTAACCCAGTACCAAAAGCATAAAAATACGATGTTGATAAAAATGATAACTATATTAAATTATAAATTACCTTGAAATTTTATCAATTTATGGAAATTCTAACTTTCATCAATTTATATGAAACCAATAATGGTTTTGATATTGGACTTACCATATATTTATTACTTATTCCAAATAAAAATAACTAATCCTCAATTGTAAGGGTTACGTAGGTCAAACTTTTTAAATTTCTATTCAGATAATCTAATAATCAAATTATTTTATAAAATCCTTGACAGCTATACGTAGCGATATTCAACAATTTCTTGTTCCAACAATCAGATATTTTCAACTTGTCAGGTAACACCACTAACCCTCCCACCCCACCCGTTTTAAACAAGAAAATCAACGAGCCTCATAGAGTCAAATCAAAGACACATTTCCCGCTCAGCCCGGAGACAATAAAAACGACGAAAAAAGGTTTCTCATTAAATTTCTCCATCGTCGGGACGATCCTTTCCATTCTCTCCTAACCCCCGCCGCGCGCCGGCATCGTCTTGATACAGCCAAGCGCAGCCACCGCGACATCAGAGTTCCGAGAAGGAGGAAACCTCTTGGCCGAAGGAGGAAGGACGATTTTCGCAGCTGCCGCGGGCAATTGTACTTTTGCAAGTTCTCGCTTGCGCTTTCGATTTCCGGCTCGGCGACGCCACTGAAAGCTGCGGGAATTGTTTCGGGAAACGACCTAAATTCTGGATATCTGGAGGAGTTCGGCGACGGGATGGGGGAGAGCGTTCGGGCCATGAGCGCGTTTAGGTCGATTAAAAAGTGTGGACTCGCTGGGACGATTCTATTGTGGTAATGGTGGGTTACGACTTACTCGATTTTCTTGTTCGGAATGGCGTTTGTCGGATTATTTGCTTTGGGAGTAATGGAAATTCATCGGGTGTTTGATCTTAAAATGGAATTATCCTACAAAGTATGCTTATATCAATTTTTTTATTGTTGAAATTTGTATTAATGTACTTACACTTTTTATATTATTAAACTTCAAATATTGTATCATTATTCACATTATCTAAGTTAATCCTTGTGTCAAAAACAGTGCTAAATTCCATAAGACGTAAAAATAAGTTAGAGGGGTAAGAAAAAAAATGTGAATTTCGTTAAATTATAAACTATCTATGTGTTTCTAATATATTATACTTGAATTTTCTGATTTAAATCAATGAATAATATTTTTTAAAACAAGCCTTTGATAAAAATATATAACAAAATTTTTTACAATGAATAATTTGATTTATTCATCTCAATAAAAACATTCGAACTATTGTCAAAAAGTTATAAAGTTAAATTTGTCGATTGATACGAACAATAAAAATATTAACTTTTAACCCTTTTGATGAAAAACTATTGAAGGTTCCATCTATCTCAGAAATTGTTGATCGTTATTTGTTAAAGTAACTTGAAAAGTTTTTGAAAATATAAACATAACTGAAAACGTTCTGAAATTCAGTGAAAATTTGATTCTATCTAAAGTAATGAAGTCTCCACTAAAGGAGACCGTAAACTTCATTTGCGCTCGGCGTTTATCTTCATTATTCTTCTATTATAGAACGTCATATCTCCGTGCCAAGTTTTCCTCCCTCTTGCTGTTACTACATATAATTGATCGTATTTAAGTTGCATGTTAATACAGATTTAATAGAGCCAAAAGCAAAAGTTTTGTTAATAAATCGTTAAGTTAATATTTTATTTTTATTGATCTGACAATCATAGCAAATTTAGACGCCATAACTTTTTTTTTGTAATTCTTATGAAAGAAATAAAAAAGTTTGTGAAATAAAAGTTAAATTCAAACTTTTACTTTTCTCATAAATAAATTTCACCACGAGAATTCGCTCTAAATTATTCACTCTCGTTTCATACATGTAGGACTTGATTTTATCGTTCTTATTTTTCTTTATAGCTTTGAAATCGTGCTTCATAAATATATTTTATGTTTATAAAGCAATATTCAAGTGTAAATATAAAAAATGATGAAAAGTTACATAAATTCAATTAAAATATCCACTTAAACATTCCTTTGTATTTTGATGGTACTTTTAAAACGTTCTAATTTAAATTTTATCCCAAGCAAAAAAAGAGCTAATGATCCTACACAAAAGTATAAACCTAATATACTTAATGAGGCAACTTGAAAACTTGATCTGACCGAGAAATCAGGATCTCATCATCTCCGATCCCCACGGAAGATCGCATCGCCGTAGACAAGAGCTCGTCTCTCGCAAATTCATCAGACGTATACATAATGTTGAGCGAAGGCAGATCCGCTTTTCTCTTGGAGACATACATACGACGCTGGTACATCTCTAGAGACGATGCACTTCCGCTGTTCCTCAAAGTCGGATTGTACTTTGGTAATTCAGGAGCTAGCGTAATTCAGTAGTAGTTACCCACACTCGTACCAGCGTGCATGCGCTGCACCTCGTATGTGAAGATTTGTTGCTGATGTAATTGGCGAGGGGTCTGTCTTTATGAAATACGTCCGACGAATTAGAGTTGGATATTGGAATTGTATTATATGAGTGGGAGGGGCTGGTTGACAAATGGTTATTATTTTTATTTTATTTATTTTTACTTAAGAAACTTAGGTTTGAATCAATAAGCTTTAACAATGCTATGAGTTGCCTTCAGAATATCAAATATTATCTAGTTGTCTAATATTGAATAGTTAATTATGAATAACTGAACTTCAAATTTCGAATGTCAATTAAATATTAGAGTCCAATATGAATTAACAGGCCCAATTATCTTAGTCTCTCTTAAAAAAAAATAAAACCTTCCACTAATTAGGCCTTAAGTGCCCAATCAATTAGAGCACCAAAGTACGTTCGTAACAAAGTCCTAACCAATTTTTCAATCCGGGTCACACCGCTTATTAACAACTCAACTCCGCAACCCCAAATTCAAGGTCAAAACTAATCACCCGCCAAACTATCGATTATACCTCCACAAAGCGTCTCCTCTTAATCAAAATCTCAACACCCTCGCCAATCCATCCTCAAACCGTAACTCCTCCACATTTCCACCCAACCGCCTGTTTACGGCCACGCACAAAGCTGAAAAATCTGCCCGGCCATAATTCCGATCTCCCCTTCGGCCTCGATAAATCGCTCAACCGTGACAAGAATGCGACCACGAAAGAAGCTCGCGCTCGGCGTACCAGAGAGCTCTACGCTCGAATAATTATAATACATGTGCTGCTGGCGAAATTGAGATGTACACATCGAGCGCGCTGGAATGAGAAACTGGCCACAGAGACGCGGGATTAACCGGCCGAGTTGTTGAGCGAGTGGCTGTTTTAGTTTTTATGGTGACGGAGCAGTCGAGGTGCGATGATTTAGCAGGGATGAAGTCCGAGTGGTCGGGTTTTATGGGTGAGTTGACGGTTTGGATTGGTTTGTTGAAGGAGGAACTTACGGAGGTTTGTCGGTTTACTGAATTATTATTAGCTTAAGACTTTTTATGTCTTTTAGTTCTTTAGTAAAAAGAAAGAAAAGAGTGGAGAAAGGCTAATTTACAATTTAAATTTTGGAGACGTAGCAATATCAAATATTCTGGGCTTCGAGAAAAAGGATTATCTAACTTGAAAATTGAATTGTTGAAAAATGATTTGATCCTCTAAAATGTCTCTTGTTACTTTTGCAAACGATAACGTAACTGAGAAAGGTTCGCCCATTTCGTACGAATGACCCTTAACTCTCTTGACGTATGAAATTGCTGAGCACTTATTCTTGAAAAATTAGGGTCACAATGGGACTTTTTTATCATCGTTTCCATGAATGTGCCCGCTTTCGTTGACATCCATTCATTCGTCGCCTACATGAAATAGGATCAGCCAGAATTATTACGGACCCCCGGGTACCTACAAAAATAAAATATTTGAAAAAAAGAAACGTAAGATCAAAAATATTAATTTCACTAGTTAAAGCAACAATTTGCCTAAAATTACGCTATAATCTTTCTTAAGCACAATTTCATAACAGCGTTTCACACCTTCCATAAAACCGGAACGAGCGCAGGTTTCGCAAGAGCCCGCTTAATTCATTCGCGTCTATAAAGAAAAACGGTTCGATAACGGGAAGAGCAAGGGGGCGCGCGCGCGCTGCATTATCGTGCGAAATTTCGCGCTGAGCCGGCCAATTCGCGCTGCGCGCGCGTGCACAGCTGAATAACGACTCGCCGTAAAATTCGAGCCCTGCCCGCCTCGCTCTTAAACAGTTTAGTTTCAAAAGCGTCGCATAATCGGGCGCTCCGCGGCCTCAGCAGCTGGCACACACACTCATACACACATACACACACGGGCAGAGAAAGAGAGAGAATATGCGTTTTGCGCACGTGGCGTCTGCGGCTCATAATTTTCGCGTCTTGATTCTCTCTCCCTCTCTTCCCAACTTCCTCTCTCTCTGAGCTTGACTTTGCTATATATATACATCTCTGTATCATATATTCGTCGTTTGCCGCTCGCGCGAAATTAGGTGGATGGAGAGCTGGATTTGGCATGATTTAAGGAGCTTGCGGCTGATGAACTTTTAAGATGGAATTTATGTTTACTCGGTTTTTCTGGAAAATGTTACATTGTGCATGATTTTGGAAGGAAAGATATTTTAACTGAAAAAATGCTTGTTGTTTTATTGTTATACTTTATTAACTCGAAACGTTACATTTATTAAATATGTACAGGTTAAGTTAATAAAGAAATATTGATCTATAATGTAATTATTTTTGTACATTAGCATGGTTTATATTTTTTTTATTTTTAACTGTTACGAAGAGATGAGGGGTTATTAAAAGAAATTAATGGAATCTTGGTATCAAATAACATTCATCTGTCAATTACAGAAAAGAACGTTTCAATTACAATGTTTCAGAATCCAATATTAACTATGAGATGACGGCATATTTCTATAATCATAACAAATTATATTTGTATTTTAAAGGTGCATTTAAATGAATCAAATGAAAAATAAATTGCAGTAATGATTTTAATAAAAAAGCGTTTTTGATTAAAATAAAACTGAGAACATCATAAAATATATTTATAATTTTCAAACAAATATATTTCTTTTTTTTTAAATAGCTATATTATTTTAAAATATCAAGCATAAAGGTTATCTATAGTATAACGGGGTGGAATTTTTGGAGATAAAAATACACAGCGTTGGGAATGAACAAACTTTAAATCCACAGGCTCTATCCGCGCTCTAACATTGAGCCGCACCACACCGGCTGCAACGGCTCCTATTCTACCAAATCGCGATATTTCCCTTCACTAGAAGGGCATACTTTTGCGCCAACTAGTTCAAATTTACTCTACCTTATGTAGACGATGCGTTTGTAAAGTTTTAAAATGTTCACAAAATTATTTAAATAAAGTTTTAAATTAGTATAAGGGTTTACGGTTAACAAACCAGGATTTTTATTGTAAAGCATAGGCAGTAAAAAATTTTGTGTTTAATGTAAATTAAAAGAAGAACACATAAATATTATGTTAAATATGCAAACTTACACTGTCAAAAGTACAAATTATTCGTGTACTTAAATTTGTGAAAAAAACGTAAGAAAGGTAACATAAGTAG
>UELX01005800.1:0-12623 GCA_900480035.1 Eupelmus urozonus | reverse complement strand
AATACCTTTCTACCTTGGCATTCTAAAGTTCCACGGATTTACAATCTATTTGAACGTTCTTTGTCGATAAAAGTAAAGTTTTAAAATCAATGCATCTGGATTTTGTTTCCAAGAATAAGAGGACTTTCACATATCATTAACTAAATAGAAATGTATGAATCTTTGACTACCGCCCCCCCCCCCAACGCACGCGCAAGCTCACCAACGCAGACAGCCCCATGCACACGTGTTGATGCACACATAAAACACGCGCTGACGCTTGCACGCATTGCGAAGGACAGAGCCCCTCGCGAAAGCAGATAAACAGGAGGCGCATCTAAGCTCGCGTGTCGCGTTCAATGTCAGCGCTTCATGCACTCGACTCTCTCCATATCCGCGAGTCTAGCGTATAATTCGAGCTCCTTCGTCCTCCCTCCTCGCCTTTCCGAGTCATACCCACACGCGCAACAATTTCCGGAAGTAACGCGAGCGGCTTTAACCTTGTTAGGGTCCCCCCTAACCTAGCGCGCGAACTATTCGTTAATAAGCGAGGTGGTGGCCTGAACGAGGGAGCTTGCAGGCTAAGTGATTGATCTAATTGAACGTTGGTATTCTTCGAGTTGGGGAGGGGGCGTGGGGGCTTCGTTCGGAGAATTGCCGATGATTTTGGATGGAAGTTCGCGCGGAGGTGGGATCGTGCTGTGATTTAGAAACTATGGTAATTGCGGTAATTGCGGTTTAAGAGATTGATAAGTTTTGTGGGCTGCTAGGTTCGCGCCGGATTCGAGTTATTGGGTTCGGAATTGGAAGTTTAGTTAGTTGAAGGGTAGCAAGGGTTAACAAATTTATGTAATTATGTTATTAATAAGGTAACCTAGTTAAGTACTTTATGAGAGTAATTTAATTTTATTATATATATTTTGATTTGAAATTTAAAAAAGTAATCCTATCTAGTTATGTTCAGAAGCCATATTTACAACGACTGATAATATTGCAGATATACGAAATTTTAATCTTTTTAGAAACTAGGTTTTATACGAATTCAAAAATCTATAATCCAGGTTTCTGTGGTCACACATACTTATTGCGCACTTTCATCGACTTTAAATACACGTTACTTTTACTTAAATAGTGATACGTTCCTTAAAAATGATGATACTGCATAATAAAGCATAGCACATGAGAATGACCTTTTAAACTATTATTTTATTGCTTAGATTGTGACGTAAATTTTTGAAAACATTTGAAAGGAAATTATTTTTTGTATAATAGCTTTCATTTATTTTTTTGTTAATCTTCACTAATCCTTAACTGGGTGATAAAAGATGGTAATAAAATAGCTCTTGTACCTCTTCTTAGTTTATGACGGCTACAAAACTATAATTGAAGGTGTGTTGTGCAATCAATTACTTATGAATGTATATGATACTAATCTAGATTTATTAATATGTTAGAAAATATCAAGAAATACAAATAATAACATTTTATCATTTACTTTAAATGCCTTTTTTTAAATATTTTATAAAGTAATTTATTATCGTTTGAAAAGATAATGAAAATTTGTTCGCTTTCACGAACCGAGTTTAATTTTTTCATACAGAATAAAATATTTTCTTCTTTTAATACATTTGATTTTAAAATATTTTAAATAAACTAAAAAAAAAGTCCAGATTATAATTCAGATTTATTCGGAATGTGCTTTTTGCTCATAAAAACTTTTTGTTTTCACATGCATTGAAACTTTTTACGATTCACTTTGTCCTCGTTTCCCCTATTTTCGAATCAGATTGTTTTCATAGATACGTACGTCACTAAAAAGTTTTTATTTTTCATATTAATAAATTGGATGAAAAAAATTATAAAGCTAGAATGCTTATAAACATTTATTCATACATTGACAATTATTTTATTTTACCATAAGCGCATAGTATCATTCGTTACTTTTTAAGCGACTTAATTTCAAATCCATTAAACCAAAGTCTCTCTTTCGACCGTACACCAAAGAACCTCCTCGAAAACATATAATCTTTCAACCACAAATCTTCAAACAGACCGTGCAGCAGACGCTCGGCCGTAACATTCACCTAGTTTCGCATTTAGCTTACGATCGAGAGAAATAGAGAAATAGAGAGATAGAGCAACGAGGAAAACTCATCGCGCTGGCAGCTCTCGAGCTCAACGCGCCCCCGATCGGCACCTTTTTCTCTTGGATAATTCATCAGCGCGATGCCGTGGTTACTTGGATCTCTCTCGGCGTGCGCATACATATGTACACATCGCACATATATAGGCCACGAACGCGCGGAAAATGAAAACGCGAAGCTCACGGACAATTCAACCCTGGCGCACGCGCGCGCGCTGAGCAGAAAGAGAGGAAATAAAGAGGCGCTGCTATGCGAGCTATTCTTCTAAGGAAGCCAGCCGTGCCGGAGGACTCAGCCGACCGGAAATGGCAGACGTATGGATGGGAAGAAAAGAGGAAGAGAGAAGGGGGGAACAAAAGCGCTTGGACTGTCTGTCGGAAACCTTGGATGTTTATGGCCGGCTTTTTCGATTGTTCGACGTGGTGAGAGGATAGTCGGGATTTTTAAAAGCTTTTCATGCGTTTTACGAGTCGATTTTTAATTATAGTATGTGACTAACGGCTGTTTTTCGATTTGGAATAGCGATATTATGTGCTCGTTATATTAGCTTTTATAATTGCGGCTTGTTTTTGACCTATATTTTTTTTTTTTATGCTAAAACTTTTTGTGTGTATGTTGTGTGATCTGATCGGGTTGGATGTGGAAAACTACACCAACCATATACCTCTTTTGTACCACAGCATATTTTACTTTTAATGTAATTTCATTCATTTCTCTTGTATAACATATACATTTATGTAAAAGTTATTATTCTGTTAACATGAAAATGTTAACTTTATAAACATCCGTTAGCTCTATTATTTCTTAATTATCTAAATAATAATGAATTGTAAAAATGTGTGTGAAATTTGTTTGATCATTTTAATAAATTATTTTGATATTAGATGACAAACGTCATATTGCTGCAGTTTAGTCCAAAATAGCAACTATTCAGAACATGTAAATTTAACATGAAAATAGTTTAATCAAAGTTTTAGTTTAATTCAAACAACAGGTAGATAATTGCATTCAGCTAGAAAATTCATTCCAGAATGAAATAATTAATAAACCGCATCGAAACGGGACACATAATTCCGCAAGCTTCCTTAAATTTTAAATAACAGTAGTTGACGAATTTACCGTAAATTTCTCAAACAGTACTTTTCTACAACTGAATTTACAAACTCATTCATTAATAAACCAAGCGCCACATAACTCTCACACAACTCCAAAAGCTCTCAGCTCTACTTAATCATCAAAAGAAAAGCTCTCCTCCCCAGCACAAAGAACAATAGCACAATCCTCGCCTCGATAATTACAGCCAACAGCAAATCCTCGGCCAATACAGTCCTCGGGCCGTAGCATTGCAGAAGGAGACAGAGGAACGCACATAGTAAATACCTCAATGCCATTACACCCTCTAATCCCGGCATGCAGCGCTCGGCGGTGTATATAGAGGATATAACAGAGGACGTCCGGTTGCCAGGCGCTGGGACGACTCTGCTCCTGACGTCACGCGCGCGTATAAGGCAAAGGCCTCACGAAGCGCGGCTTACACGAAGACCGATATACGCGAGCGCGCGGGTGGCAAGCATTCGTCTGTAAACGCGCGAGGCTCGCTTCGCCGGGGAAAGCCGAGGCTCGTGCTTGCTGACAAATGGCTCGTATATTTGAGAGCGAGGTGGGGGTGGTGAGGTGGGTGAGGACAGGGTTGCTGGAGTGAAGGTGGGATTAACGGAAGTTTTCTTTGGTTTGTTAATCTGGAGGGTGGGTGTGATGGTAGGTTGGAGGTTGTAGTGGCGAGCAGAGATTTGGTAAGGAAGTATTCAGGGAGCTGGGGAAAATTACTGTAAAATGTCTAAATGGTATTTTTAAAGCGGGAAATTAGCATTTTTTAAATTGGACCAAATAGTAGAAAGTCATAATCGAAGGAGCTACAAGTGGCCTTACGATTACGATGATTAGTAAGCATTTTTTGTAACCAAAATATCAATATACATTAGAAGATTTGTCTTATTAGTAATAACTACTAGGTGAGATTTACAGTAGTTTTTCCCAAAGTTTTCTCATTAAATCTTAAAAACTCTCATTGAGAGATTTTTATTTCGTTCCATGCTTAATCTATTTCGGCATAGATTATAATATGAATAATATAGATTTAATATAATTTTAAAATAATTTATAAAGTATTGTAAATAGTTAATCAACTTGTTTAAGAACACGAAAACATTAAGCTTGAGGAAAAAGTTGTTTCACTAGAAAATTCATTGTTTTCCAAAGTTTCAAGTGTTCAAGTTTCAAGTTCAAGTGTTTGAAAGTAATTGAAAGTATTAAAAAGCATTATTAGATCATGATTTGTCAAATCTACATTTTTATGAATACAAATTCAACTTTTTGAGATAATGTTAATCAAATATTCTCGAGAGATTGATTAATTATAAAAAATAATACAAGCTTATAAAAATTGTCGTTTTCTTATTTGTATAAAAATCTACTGATATTAAGAAAATCTTTGTCGGTTAAAACTAAGCAATAAAATACAATCACCTGAACTATAACACTGAATCTTGAGAAAGATCCCACGCGTTTTCAGTCACTTACACGTAAGGAGGTATACATAGGCGCTGAGCAAAACCTCCAACCCTCATGAATCTGTAATTTGATAGCCAGACGTACTTCTGCCTCCCTCATCCTTCATTGATCAGCTTTGACTCGATTACGGTACGGTACCCAGTTGATAGAGTTGTACAAGACAAAATTTGTCTCAATAATAAAAAGGGTGAGAAAAAGTTCCAATTCGTGTTTTATATAGTAGTATTATACGTCATTCCTTTGCTTACTTACGTACTAGAATAGTTTCTTGATAGGTAAAATCTTGATTTTAACTTTTTATTGTCAAAATTATTATATGAAGAAAAGTAGTGATTACTTTTTTTCGAGAGTTAGATAATACTAATTATCTTGGTTTGATCACTTTTTTATACTTGTTGAATAAAATCAAAAACTATTTTAATTAATCATTTTATCTCAAATTTTTTACATACTAGTTTCTTAATGATAAATGTGATCTATACATGTATGGATGCAACATTAAATTTTCATAATTAATTATATATTCTATACAACTTATTTATTAATAAACCATTTAAATATGCTTACATAAAAAATGTGTGCGTACATTTTTTTAACAAAGGCTACACCTTCAACCTTTCCTCTCACACTTTTCCACAATCCCACAAGCCCATACCCTTAAAAACCATCTTAATTACTCGTAAAACAGCTCTGCATGCAACAGACCTTAAACCCGACGAAAACTCGTAAAATTTAAAATTAAGGCAACTCTTGACACGAGATCATTTATACCCGCGGTAGGTGGCGAGGCGGCGCATAGCCGTACTTATGCTTCTACATTACGCCGTTACTCTTGCAATTTATCATACCCTTACTCAGGAGCTGCCTCTCGTTTTGTTCCAGCAGCTGAGGAGCTCGGGCTCGGCACCACATTGCCGACTGCGCCCACGGAACTCGCCCAGTACCCGAAGCTCTGCGAGCTGCGCAGAAAGTTTCCAGTCCTGTATCGCGTGGAGTTTCAGGTGAGCCAGTCTTGTATTGTTTTTTTGTTTTTTTAGTTCTTTAAGTTACTTAGTTTTTCTGTGTATGGACTGTTCTATGAGAAGTCCTTTTCTTGTTCAAACAAAAAAGATTTGTTCCTGATTTTTTTATTCTTTTAAAGGGGAGATTAGTAAATGGTAAGTACAGAGAAAAAAGGCAGTTTACGTGGTAATTATTTTTAAGCTTCTAGGCATCTTTAAACAATGTGCAAATCCATTGCGTAAATTGTTGTTATATCTGTGTAGGTGAGATAACAATGACGTTAGTATAAGACACATTTTGAATAGCTTTTAAAATAGTTTAATTTAATTAGCAATGTATTAATAACAACGTGGATATCTAATAACAGTGGTATTACATATAAATAGAATATTAAATAATTATTAAACTATATGAATCCTTTTATGAAAGATTAATAACTGTGTTATTGTTGAATGTTTATTTGTTACCTGACTGTCTGAAAAGCTGTGTTTTTTTTTATTCTTTTTTTGATAAATCTAAACTCAGCTAATTTAATCCTCAGCAATATAGCAGTCCTATAATCTGGTAATTTAAAAAATAATTTCATAGATATTTCATAGATTTTTTCTAATTAGTTTAGGTGCTAGATACAATGCTTAATGTTTGCATTATATTTTAATTAAGTTCCTTGATTGATAATTTTTTTAATGTAGATTTCTTAATCGTACTGTATTTAAATATATCAAGAAGATAATTTTTCACTTTATGTGAATTATTGAACACAGATTCAAATAAGTAAGATCAAATAAATAATATATGAAATTTTGAGTTTAAATGCTCTACCCAATGTACGAAATGTGTATTAATTATTTACTTCTCAGCTTAAATAACTATAGAAAGCTCAACCATTTAATCTAAATTTTATTCTATACAATGTAGAAAAATATAAATTCATAAATTTTTGCACTCGTTTTAGTTAAGCGTAAGTCAAGCGTCATACTAGTTGCCCAAATAACAGTTCCAGGCCAGTTTACGGATCGCACATCGGAGTACGGCTCTTGATGACCCATTCTGGTTTCGAGTATATACCAAGCGTCCAAAACGACCGCCATTTGAGGGGCAATTTTTTCCCTCCTCTCTTGGATCTCGTGCTTTGTACTTTGCACTTTTAAAGAGCGGTTCTCTCAGCAAACACCCAACTATTGGCTGAAATTTCAAACCGCGAAAAATGAACAGTAACGATAGGGTTACATTTGGGTTCAAGTTGACTTTATTTTTATGATCAGGGTCGGACGATATAGGGATAAGCTAGCTTGATTTTTTTCATTTTTAAATCGATTTTTTGTTTTCACTGAAATTGGAGCTGCAAAGTGAATAGAAAAAATAGTTTTTGAATATAAAAACGTAGTAGAACAATTTCAGCTTTAACTAGAAAAAATAATCAATAATATTTAATCAATTATTCCCATTAAGTCTTTTCTTTTTATCTCTTTGTCAATAAGGGCATTTCCTTTTAAAAGTACAAAAGAATCGAGAAGCCAAGTTAAGTTGAGCAAAAACTCAAAGAATCTGGTGCTTAAATTAACTTTCCAAGTCCCTCTGAGATTCTTCTCTTAACGTAAAAAGAAATATATATAAAAGGAAAACCTATGAATCTTTATCTTTAATTCAAATTTCTGACAAATGAAAAATGTTTAAACGAAGATTAACCGGTAATTCTTATGAATATAAAATATGCTCATTTCACGAAAAAAAATATTTTTAGTGCAGAAAAAAAATTTTAAACCGAAATACAAGGTTATAAAATATTGTGAAAACGCGAGAAAAGCTGTGGATGACAGCCAAATTAATTTTCCAGGCACTGTCATATACTGTATACAAAATATCGCGCGATACTACATGTCTTTTGAATAGTTACATCAAAATGAATTAAACATGACTTTCGACTTGTCTCTTTTGCTGACACAATAATTACTCATAAAATTAAACAATGTTATTGAAATTTTAATTTACTATCGGATATTCCATTAAGCTTTGAAAATCAATTATTCGACAAAAATCTTTATTTTTCATAAGGCTATGTATATAATTATTAATACGCTTTTTAATGTTTCTTTATTGCGACGCAGTAATTTTACTCGAAGTAAAATCGATTAAAACTTTTGGAATACGTTTTCAAATTATAAAAACATTAAAAGGAAAATTCACACACTTCCTTTGCCATAGATAGCAATGTATATCTCAACATTGCAGGAAACAATGAGCTTTCGTTGGACAGCGAAAAGTTTTTCAGAGATTAAAATTTAACAGAGGATCACGGCGGAATTTAATACGTCTCTAATTTTCAATCTTCAAGCTTTCACCTTCACGAGCAGCAGAGAGGGAGAAAGCCACGCGGACTTTTCTCACGAAAGAAAAAAAAAGAGACGTGAGCAAGCAGTCCCAGGTGGCTTTTCGAGAGCGAGAAAGAGAGATAGAATGGGAAAGAAAAAAAAAAGGCGAAGACAGGAGGACGCAGGTTTCATGAAAATTTCAGCGCCCCCTCACACTTTACTTATCGGGCGCTACAAAAGGGCTTTTGACTTTGCTCTTTTTCTCCTATTTCCCAGCCGCGCCTGTCTCGCTCCTTTGTTCTCGCGAGGATCTCAGTTTTCTCGCGATTTTTTTCCACTTTATCTCTTTGTGCCGGGCGCCGAATTTATTGTTCGATTGTCGGCTGCTCGAGGCCGTCCCCTCGGGATAAATTGAGTAATGGAAAATTAATTGCTCGCGCATTTGACGACATCCGGGAAAGTGGAAAGCTAATTTATGCGCGGTTAATTAAAAAGTACTTGGCGCTGAAGTGTTCTTTAAAGCTTGCAGTTCTTCTTAAATTAACTGCGAGCTTTAAATTATACATCAAAGTTTGTGTTGGTCGATTGTTGTTTAATTGGCTAAAGGAACCGGTGAGAGCTTTTATCAAAAAAGAAAACGTCTATGTGGCTTCAAATAAAGGATTTATTATTGTCGATTTTTATTTGAAAATTACTGGAAGGTCCATTTTTAGTTTAATTGGATTGCAATTCTTTTAACAAAAACAACTGAAAACAATTATGTTAGGCTATAGCGAAGTAAATTTATCCTTTTTTCAAGCTTTTTTCAAAACGTTTTTAAAGTTTCAGAACTCGTTTACCCCTTGCAACTTCGAAATGAATTTCAACTTCGGAATTGACTTCTTTCAGCAAAAAGCGCGCAACAATTCACCGTCATTTTCATGAAATTTTTATTTTCATCAATTTTCAGTCGTCAATAAACTATAAACAAACACGTCAAGCAAATAAAAACTTAATAAAAAAAAAAAATCCACCGTTGTAAACTTTTTTCCCCAACGATAATCCACTTCGGCGAACAAGCTTGCGCTCGGCCGGAAAAATGGACAAACAAAACTATCAATCGAAACTGCCAATCCAATTTCCAAAAAAAACCAGAAGCCTCGAAAGCGGAAAACAAGCGCGGTTTGCTAAGCACAGCTTTCGAATTCGGTATTACGAGGTATACGTGTACATAGCCGCGCGGAAATGAAGCGTGATGGCGTAACAGACTCGATTACGAGGAGCCGAGTCAAAGAGGCCGTCCAGCGATTATTCCGGCTCCGGCGAGCTTGCAGAGCTATAAGCGGAGCTTTTTGGCACGGTGAACGAACGAGCGTTCGGGGGAGTTGGTAAGAGGCTGGCCGAGGGGCTCGGGACATGGGAGGATTGATGAATAAGTAATAAGCATGATTAATTTCCCCTTTAATGAGCCCTTTTTGGAGCTTTATGATTGATAATGATTCGAGTGTGTTGGATTTACGAGGGAGGGCTGGGGATTATTAGTTTTAAGTGGGTCGAAAGGGTTTTGAATTTTGAAGGATTGATTATTATAGGGGTCATTGTAAATATGAAATTAAAACAGTGTAAAACTTCTCGTGTTACTGGTGATTAATGGAACCTATTTTTTTCTCATTGCTTTTAGTTTTCAGAAAATATTTCTCTGATGTAGTTTTAGTAAGAAACTACAACATGCCAGAAAGATGTAGATGTTTGAGTCTATATGATTTTTACGTTCTTTTTACATCCCTAATACGATCTCACATCTGAAACTCGAGCACGAACTCATGATTTTTCATACAGTCCATGAGGTACTAAAACATGCATCAGCGGAGGATTCTAAAATCCAATTTACAACACGTGTGAATATTATGTCAAGAGTGCTAGAGTAACTGAGTCGAATATCCTAGTAGAACATTTTTTTCGATTTTCATCAGTGTTAGAGCCTTTTAAAATGATTTAATTTTTTAAAATGCAACTGGAACTTAATGAGATTCTAAATGGAAAAAGTTTTAATCAAGTCAAAATAAAAATGTTAGTTTTTATATATCAAATTTAATATGAGAAAAAATTATTTATATTTTGTACTACACTAAAAGGCAACAATTTTTTATCAAGTTTCTAATGTCATTAAAAACATATTAATTCTGTCTTTCATAATTAAGGTATTAGTTGGAAATCGGGCACGCTAGCAATACAAATCAAGCTCTGCGCCCTTTTTCCACTCAATAGCTCAATCGCCCTATATAATTGATAAGCATCCCCCAACCTACATCACAAACCACATTCCCCCAACCCACTCCACCACCTACAAAACCTCTCGTCACGAACAAGCAGCTCCTCCGCTCTCTCACCGGCCATAAAAAGCCACGCTCCAGAATCACCAGGCTTCAAAAATCTCATAGTTCCAATAAAACTTTACATTTGCTCTCACGTTCGACGCGCGCCGCGCGTTTACCTTCTCCCAGCGCGCCGACCCATCGAACCTCGAATATCGAGCCGAGTAGTCGGCGCTGCGTGGGCAAACAACGGCTTGCCAAAGGGAGAGAGAGAAAGCTCTGGATATATTCCACCCTCTCATATTTGCTCATCGATGGCCGGATTATACGAGCCTCTGGGTGTGTATGTGTTCCCTTTTGCCCCACTTGGCGCCGCAACCACTGCTCCTAAGCACCTCCGCGTTTGTGGATCTTTCCCGCTCGCCCGTGTGTTCTCTCGCTTTTTAACGCTTTTTATGGGGCGAGGGTAGAGCGCTAAAAGGGAACTGTGCGGGGTTATTATTTTTTGCATTATGAGAGATTTTTATGTGGGGCGTTTCGGTTTATAGAAATTAACGTGGCGTAGTCGTTGTGGGACGGTATGACGGAAGGGGGAATTACGTTGATCAATGGTGGAAGGTACTCTTAGGCAATGGTAAAAATTATGATGGATGACGGTAATTTTGTACTATTTCATGAGGGTAATGTTCATCCTGGTGTCAAGATGCTTTCCTTTCTCTAATATTGCTGTGATAACTTTGTCTGGGAAATTTGCTTCGTGTAAAAAATAGGGTTCGTGGTTTGATGGAGTAAAAATTTTAGCGTAAGATGGCAAGATGGTCTATTTTTAGTGTATTAACTTCTAGCCGAAATTTCTGAAACTTTGCGTACAATGTTACTAAGACACTTCTGAGAAAGAGACTAAGAGCTTTAATTTTACACGTGGTAAGTTAATTTAAAGAGCATTACGTAGAACTTAGAAAAGTTTTAGTAGAATATGAGTGAGTAGTAACAATATTGCAAACTTGGTAGTAACTAAGCAGAAATTTAATATTTGAATATGTAAATACAATTTATTTTAAGTAAATTCAAAACTTAAAATTTTGTATCAATGTACGAACTTCTTTAGAATATTACCATTACTGCAATGAAGAAAAAAAGTTTTTTTTTAATTTTTGCCGTCTCTCTACTTAATTTAGCTGTCTGTCTATATTATATATTGTGAGGACGGATGAAGTGGTCACACAATCTGGATTTTTTAGACACTTTATTTTCTCTTATGCCAACATTACGGTCATTTGTCAGACAAAAGTCTACTGACTCTTCTCAAGGTAATTATAAATATTTTATAATCCTTTTAATATCAAAGTATAAAAACACGTTTATAACAATGAAACTTACATTAATGATAGATATTGGTCGGATATTGATCGAATAATATGAGTTTGTAATTTGAGTTTAATTTGAGTTTTAAGTTTTTTGTCAGTCGCGTACACGTTTTCAATGGGTCTCGGTTGACAGTTTTTGAAGAACTGGTTATTGGAAAAGAATATGAGAAAATATTTTCTTAAAGTAATGAGAGCAAGCTCTTATATTTTGAAGACAAGGAAATCTGTGGACTGGGATAAGGGAAGAGAGAGCTCCGGCGGTTTTATGCGCAGTATGAGAATAAGACTGTGTTTTAAGAGTAGAAGAAATGTTTTTAGAGGAAAACGTCGTACAGTATTATTAACAAGATTATCAATACTATAAACATGAAAACTATTCTTTTAACAACAATCATTAAAAGCATAAAGAGATATATTATATGGACGTTAAAACAAGTAATCAGTAATTATTACTACATTCTGTAATCAAAATTTATCACATTTTTAAGTAATACATTTTAATATTTACACAAAATATGTTTGGAGATAATGAAAATTAGGGTAAAATTTGTAGATAGAGTTGTTCATATAGCGAACTTCTCGATCTGGCTCACTATGGTTTCTCATATTCTTGTCGGTAAATGATATCATCTAAAGTGAGTTTTCTGTTATGCATAGTAGTTTCATCAAATATACTCTGCGAGCGTTATTAACGCTCCGAATTTTAAATTTAATAGTTTTAACAACATTTGAAAGAATCACTTTTGGATTCAAAAATAATGTGAAAATACCTTCTTTAAATTTTTAAGCTAAATGATGAAAATTTTTAGTTAAAAATAAACTACTTGTAGTCATGAGCAACTTTTCCTGAAAAAATTTTATATGCTCATTCAGAGTCTGAAAAAATGCTGAATGCCCAGGATCCTTAAAGACTCCGAAATCCACTTACAACGAATTCTATGAATAAGTTAGAGT
>UELX01005799.1:0-12623 GCA_900480035.1 Eupelmus urozonus | reverse complement strand
AGATAAGGTACGGGCTATGGTCAGACATATTAAGAATAGATATCGTATTTAAAGCTGTACGATAAAAATCTTGTTACCTGCTTTTTAATTATAAAAAGTCAAAAGTTATAAATATATAAATTCAGTTTGATTGCTTTATGGTATTTTCATAAAAGTATTAGTAAATCTCAATTTTTCATATTTTAATTAGAATAAGATGTCTATACAGTCATACGTAAAAAAAATAGAGCAGACGTGAATGCAAATATTTAAAATAAGAATCTACAACAATGGCTCAATTCACTGGTCTTTACCAAAAAAGATAACGATATTACAAACACATGAGAAACAGTTCAATACTTCAATACTAAAGCAACTCCACAAAATTAGCCCGCAGTTATAATTCACTTTACCCAATATTTGGCACAAAAATCAAACGCACCGGCCGCTTCTTTCCCACGCCCAGCAAACCAAATCCCAATCGACAATCAAATCCCCCACTAATTAGTACCTCATTGTCCTCAACCAACCATTTTTTCCACACCAATAACCCAAACCAGCCCAAATAATCCTTGCAAGTGTGTGCAGTTTTCGGCCGGAGCTCCCTCGCCGCACACAAAGACGGACGTGAAGAGCCGCCAATAAGACCAGAGAGCGAGCGAGAAAGATATACCGTAGGAATAGGCCGAGAGGGGGTCGAAAGAGAGGAGAAAGATAGACGTTCCGCGCAGTCCTGGGAATGGACATATTGGGTCACGTATTTGCGCCAGGGCGGCGCGCGCGTCGGTGGGCGCGCGCTTGCGCTCGTATTGAGAAAACACAAATTGGATTTCCAGCGCGCGTATGCCGACCATTTTGACCCTGAATCGCCTCCTTCTTATTGCATTACGGAGACCATTCAGCGAGCCGCGCCCGAGCGCCAGCCAGCTATATATTATATACAGTCCGTCTATATCAGTCTATATAACCCGACGGCTACATGATTGGAATATAAAGCGCGACCGGGTAATCCATTTGCGACGCGCGGCGCGCCGAAGCTAGGAATATGATTGCGTCAGGATTTTTATGTGCTTTGTAGAGAGCTGGAATCCAAGGTGTTTTATGAAAAATGTTGAGGAAGGGGTTGCTGTGGCGGACGATGCGCTGATGAAACGTCGGAATTAAATTTTCTTGCTGGAAATGGAGGAATGTAATTTGGATTTGTTAAAAATGAAACGTTTGATGGTTACGTTAATAGAGCGACTGATTTAACGTAATAATGCTATTGTTGGTTTAAACTTTTTTTGAAAGAAACTTTGATATTCTATCTTCTCAGTGTCATTGTACTACTGAAGGGATATTATGAAGCCCTATTAAAAACTAATTTCTTATGAAAATAATTGCAATCGGAAGCAATAAGCGGACGAAGCGAAATGAAGGGGCGCTCGTATCGTTTACCCGTTAAATGAAGGACCTTTAATGAAAAAGCTGCAATCAATGCAACAAGCTCTCCTTATCGAGTGGATCAATAAAGTGAGTATCGCGATTTATTTTTCTTACTTTAAACGTAATTGATGCTTGAAGTCGAGAGATTGATTGGGTTCAAGTATTAATTAATCATGGAATTTGAACTTTCTTAATGTTCATTTGGAACCGGAATACAAGAAAAGTGTAGTATTGCTTTGTCGGACGATTCAAATTATCACATTTTTGTGTATTCTTCACTTACCTTTGATGTAAGATCTAGTTATACAATTAATTAAAATTGTTACTTAGAAAATAAAAATTATGGAATTTGTTCAGATTGTCAGTCAAACTATTGTTTATGTTTATGATCAGTTCAATTAATTTTTACAGCTCAATGCACCAAAATGGTTGTACAAGGTATTGCGTCCTGTTTCCGAGCTGCAATGCGTATTTCTCATTTCTTAGTTTAAGATAAGCAAATAAAATGACTGCATAGAAAGAAATATAAGAAAGAATAACTTTTGAGAAATATTTAAAAATATAATTTATATTATAATATTCCAAATCTAATATTCTGGGCACTTACCTAAATAAAAATTCAAAAATTCTAAAGAATTTTCTTTAAAAAATATAAATGTGCAACTGTTGTACGCCTTTCACCCGTATTTACGCGAGATATTAGAAAAATCTACATAGTTATTCATAAACCTCAAAATCTACTTTATATAAGAAAAATCCATTAATCTCAAAACGTTATGAAACCCGCTATCTTGTTATTAAAAAACCTGTCAAAGGGGAATAAAGTTAGCTAGAGTAAAAGAAAGATAAGCGCAAATAACAGAGGGATGACTGATAATAGAAGGGATTTGCGTAATAACAATAATAAGAGAAAAAACCATGAAAGCCAAGGTAATAAAGTTCGCATAATAAGAGTCCGCGCGTGTAAATAGAATCCTCGGAAAGAGCGCGAGAATGCGCCAAAATAAAAAGAATCCCCGGCTCTAAAAAAAAAAAATGAACGTCAGGCGCGGCGACAAACTAGAAAGCAAGAAGAAAACGCGAGGGAAAAGAAACGGGAATTGGAAGGGAAAAAAATGGAAAAGAATAGCGCGCCAAAGTTTTCGATAATTCCGTTTCATCGCGGACGGATAATGCGTCCTGTCGGCGTAAACAGGAACGCCGTCCAGTGTCTCTGCCATTTTTTTCTCTCTCTTTCTCTCTCTCCTTCAACCCTCTCTTTATTTCTCTCTCTCTCTTTCACGACGACAGCGTGATAAATGAAATCGATGTGGCGCAGCCCCTAGTGGGAAAACAGACAGTCCCGGCGCTGCCATCCACTACTTTCTTAGAGACCGTCGCCGGAAGTAGGTAATTTTATCGGCACGTGTTATTCCAGCGGGACTCGGGCGCGAGCGGATCGAGAGAGAAAACACGCTGAAAGAAAGGGGAGGAGCTGAATCAAGCAGCTAGCTCTTTGACGAGGATTAAGAATCGGGGTTAGTGGAGCTGGACCCGCTGGATATGGATTCGCTACTGGACTGTGTGTGTGGTTGTGTTTTTTTTCGTCCTTACCCGCTGCGCGAAAAATATTGACACGCCGGTGAATTACTGCTTTCTTTGTGCGCTAATGGAGCCGATAAATTAATGAGCCATGAGCTGAAATTTTTAGCGTGTTACAGTTTTTGGCCACTGAAGTGGAATTGTCGATTGGACGGGAGAGAGCTTTTTAGTTTTTCGAAATTTATGGACGAGACTTGAGACGGGAATTGGGATGTTGATTTTTCGAAGTAGGGCGGAAGATGATTCTTGCGAAAGTTTTGCAGAATTTGAAAACACGGTTGCGAAATATAAAAGAAATGAATCAGGGAAGAATCGAGGATGAACTGTATTGTTTTAAATATTTATGCCGCAGGTTAAACAATACCAAGTTCAAGTATAAAAGGTAGCTTTAAGGAAAATTGTTTATTTATGAATTTATAAAAGCATACTATCTTACTGAATTTTAAGAGACAGCTAAAGTTGATTTAATTTCACTTTGGTTGGTGCATTACAATGATATAAAAATACAAAATATTAAGTTTAACAATTTTGACGTTGAAGCTTCATCTATCTTTATTTAATTAGGATGCAAGTTATTTTAATCGCTTTCATATATGTGACGTATATCATTTGGAATTTAAATTTAAAAATAGCTAAAAATTAAAAGCTTTTATTTTTACTTTTCTTAATAAAATTTACACTTAATGACTTTATTCTATAATTAATCTTTAAAATTCAGGCCACACAACAAACATCCACTTAAAACTTTCCAATTGATCGCCAAACACTATTAATAAAGCTGCAACTCCCCGGAAAAGCCAGCTCCGAAACAAGAACCAAAGTAAATTCAATTGACTCCCGACAATCAAATCAACCATTCCCTTCCAACCCCACACATATCCCACCAATCTCCTCTCTGCCAACCTTCCACCTCATCAATTACAGATTCCATCCTTCAAATTATCCCGCTAACCAAATCCTTTCGTTCCCCGCCGTGAATAGCAAACACGTCGTTCAATCCGATACTCCTTACACCAGACAGCTGTGTTCAAGCCCAAAGAGCCGCGACGCTGGTCCATTCAGCTCAGCGATTACCCGCTGGTACACACATCGGACCTTTACTTAATTCAGCGATTCATTCCTTTGCGGGCAGAGCCGGCCACTCCTGCGATTCTCGGGATAATTAAAGTCTGCGCGCGGGAGCCATTCGAATGCGCGAGACGCTGGTATTAATGGAATTCGTAATGATTCACCTTTCGTCTAGCGCGGCGGGGGCTGCTATCTTTGCAGTCAAACGCGCCGAGCTCTCGGTAAATAGGAGGGCAGGAGTCGCGCGGTCGGGTATCCTTTTTGTGGGGAGCGAGGATTGAGATAGAGGTGAGCGAAGGCTGCGAGGGTGGATGGCTTGTGTGTATAGGGGTGTATAAGGTTTCGGAGGCTTTGTTTGATGCGTGTTTAATTTTAATTAGAGTACGGATTTTTTTCGTTTTTTTTTTTTTTTTTTAATGTAGGGTTGTGGTGAGGGCAAGAGGATGCAGGGAGGTATTATGTTTGATTTATAATTATAATTAAAGCAGGTTTCTTTTAATATGCAAAATTTTGTAATGTTGTGTGATAATATTAATAATTATTATATAATGTTTATTATTGTGCTATATTTTCTATTCTTATTATGATTTAGCTTCGTTTATTTATTTTATCTTAATTAATAATTACATGAAAACAGGGAGAATGAAGAATTTCAAAAGAAAAATTGAAAAGAGATAACCTGTCAAAATAAATATTTATTAAATAAAATACAAAACAAAGTTTTATATTTTATATCATTTATTTAAACAAAATAAACTAATTAAAGACTGTTAAAAATAAATAATAAAAAAGTTGGCTGTTATTTTGAACAGACAACACACAATTAACAAAAAAATGTCGATTATTACAATAACTTCTGTAACACATTTATGTCTGTTAATTTGACAGACAATTCAGTAACAGACAAAAAACGTTAACAGAAAAACACGCATGTTTTTAACCGTGTAAGCTTCACCAAAAAATTCCATTGTTATCGCCTTATAAAACTGCATCATTACAACACCAAAAAACAACACCCAAACAAACGTCAACCCAGCCATCCCTAAACGCTCCCGTCCAACTTTCAGCAAACTCACCCCACCCACCCTACAACAGCCACGAAAATTCCGGCGCACGCGAAAGTACAGACGGACGCTTCCGCGCGGCGGCGAATCGAACAATCGGCCGGCTTTGTCGCAAGCCGATACATCCGTGCTCAAAGCTCCGAGCAGACGGAAGCAAAAACGCGCCGCCCTGCGAGCGATCGTTATCCCACGAGCCCCGGAAACTTCGCAAAAGTAATTCAAAAGTACCGAGGGACTGCCTAGAAAGCTGGCTCGCGCCGCACATGAAAATCTCGGCTGGAAGTGGCCCCTGCGCGCGTATACACCGGAAGTTGCATGGCTTCGGCGCGTTACTCATATCCCAACTTCGATTGTTTTTCGCGAGCGCGCGCGGGTAGCGGCCGATATATTTCATCGTGCCGAACAATGAAAAACGTCTAAGCTCCTGGTGCGGCTGGCTGGGCGATACGAGAGCAGAACGAATGGTGGGTGGGAATTTAACTTTGGCGTGGGTCGTCTGTGAAGTTTGTTTTACTGTGAAAAAATTCAAGAGGTTGGTTGATGTGGTGTTGATTAGGGCTTTTGGGTGTGCAAAAAGTGAAGGGTTTTTCGTTGACTTTTTATGGGGTAGTATTGCGGTTTGTATTTTTTTCTGATTGAACAGTGACGAGTGACAATGTTTTTTTTAATAAATAAATTTGGTCTCTGTTTACACAGAAATTTTAGGATAAAGTGTCATCTGATCATTATAATTTTTTCAAAAATACTTATCTTTTAAAGTTAAAAATTTCATTAAGGCAACATTTTATAATTACACTAAAATCCTTTAAAATACCTATATGGTAATGTTATTATGACTGCTTATTTTCTATTATAAAACAAGCAGTTTTTTGAAAAATCTTTAAAACAAATATTCACAGATGAATTTTTAAGGGTTTTTAAGTTTTTTAGGATGCAAAAGAATAATGTTTTCTTTGAAATATTATTAATGTTGCTGCTAAGATCCTGCTTTTACTTCTGTATGAATATGTTGCTATCCTACCACCCGCTGTAATCATGATTAACTGCACTTTTATTCGTTGGATGCACTGTATTTCTGGAAAGTGTAATTACTAAGAAGCACTAGCAGAACTAGCTAATTGCTTTTCTTAAGAAGTAGCTACTCGCTCTTATTTTTTCTTATAAAACTAATGATAAAACTAATTATAAAACTAATAGTAATACAATATTTTTATTAATTGCAATTAAATTCAAAATGAGATATATGTATATGGCATTAATTTAAGTTAACGTATGAACAAATTTAATTAAAAGCTTTCTTTTCAGTTTTGTTTTATATTCAATTATCAATAAAATCCAACTTTCTAAATAATCAAAGAAATTGATGTATTTTTTTACATATTATCTCTATTTTTAATTATACTAATAATTTTATTATTGACATAAAGAGTTCAATAATTAAATAAATGTAAATAAAATCTCTCAATTTAAAATTCTTAATTAATTGAAATTTTTTTCTTGACTCCAATTAAACTACTGCTACGTAATAGACAGCTTCAATGATTATTAATATTTTAAAATAAATAAAATAATACAGATAATCTGTTAATAGTTTAAAGTAATACAAAAATATATAAGTATACCTTTAATTTTTTTTTTTTTTTTTTTAAATTGGACAACGAAATGCCTTCACTTTTTCTTACCTATATAAAAATACATTCTTAATTAATATTGTGTTAACTCTATGTTTAACAATAGTAATAATAATATAAATAATAATAATAATATAAACGTTACACCGCAACCATTTATATCAAAACAAGCAAAAGTAACGAAAAATGAATCTTCTATAACAAGAAACAGCTAAACTCCGTGCGGTAAAAATTAAAAGCAGTTAATAAGGCGCAAAGTTTACAAGTAAGGGGTGCGGGACGCGCGCGATTCATTAGTCAGCTTGTTCGTTTGCGCGTCGATTCGTTGTACTCGACAAATAACTTTCTGCTTTAGCCGCACACGCCAAAAACTTTGCAACACGTGCGCTAGACGCTAATGTGCGAAGCGTCTTAATTTTCGTAGTGTTCTAAGATGCTGGCTCAAAAAATTAGTGCGCTTAATATTATTTAGGGGATGAAGAACTGAAACTATTAATTTAACTAAGAAACCATTGTAGAATAGAAACAGGAACGCAAAGAAATTTATTTACCATAAAATGAGCATTAAAATTTTGCGATAACTCATACACTCTAGTTAGGCTTATTTATTAACACCATTATCATGATAGTAAAGTTACATAAAATTTACATTAATTTTAATTTTTTCATAAAACAAAACAGTCTTACTTGTGAATACAAAAGTAACAAACTTTAAATTTTCAGTCTAATTCTCAAATGACAAACGTGTAAAAAAAACCATAATCAATTTTATCTTTCCCAACCAATAACAGCTACAGCAGCACTCTTCTTTCTAGATTCGATCATCGAAACATTCTCCCACGCGCGTAGCTGGAACAAACCAGCGCGCTCGTAACGCTTTTCATACAGCATCTCGCGAGGCACTCACGATCCGCAATTCCATCGCTCGCGCCGGCACACGTAGAAGAAGCGTTAAGAGGCTGCGGATAGGAAGAAGATTGAGAAGCCATTGTGCGCGGAGGCAAGAAAGGAGAGGGCCGCATAGCGATCTGCAAGCGGAACAGCGAAAAGTGAATGGGAGGAGGGGGGTAAATGCGATTCTAGTTACGAGTGCGGCCCTGCGCTCGCGCGAAGAGTTCGCATTACCATTTTGGCCGGCGGCCAGTGCTCCCCCCGTGCTCTGCTGGACGCTGAATCGCGGCGACGAACTTGCCGAATCTTGCCCCCGATCCTAGATAAGGCGAGTCGCATATACTCGAGAGAGGGAGGCGGAGAGAGAGAGATGCGCGCCATCCAAAGTTGGCTTGGGGGCAAGAGGCAGCTTGAGGCAGTGAATGAGGAATAAAAAGAAGGCCGAGAGGAGTGTATATGTGAGAGGGAGGGAGGGAGAGATAAGTTGGAGAGTTGAAAAAAGGTGATGAAGAATAGGTCGTGGAGATGTAAAGGAGGCTGGAAAACAATTTAATAATCGATGATGTCGATTAAGATGAAATACGTGGATTCGTTGTTCGTATTTTCTTTTGATATATTCTAGTTACTAAAAATTTAGGGTAAAAAGTAATATAAAGTAAGTTATAGCAAATATAAAATTATCATTTGTTTTATAAAAATTTAGAAGATATTCTTGCAGAATGCACTTAGTTAATAAATAAATCAATTGGTTAAATTTATTGCAGCTCTAATTTATGAAAAAAGATCCAATTATATTCCAAACCAAGATGAAGAAAAGAATGACGGAGGAGCGATGGAAGACAAAACGCCGCCCAGATAATCAGAGATACAGGATAAAACAACGTCAGATTACAACTTAAGCAGATAGGCTGAAATAAAACACACACATAGGAAAAACAAGTCGGTGGTTTTGCAACTACCGCTAGATAAACACCCTTTGGTATCAACCTCTTGCCTGGCTTCTCTGCATCCCTGAAAAGCTCACAGGCTCACTGGGGCAATCCCCCTTCCAGATTTACAAGCCCGGAAATTTCGTTATCGGGACCGCTATTATTTTTCCTTTGCAGATTACGCCGAGAGAAGCCTTGTTCCCACATCAACTTTCCTAATCGGCGAATTTACCGAGGTGACATTTTCATTATAACGGTTACGAGCGGCGTTTTTCTACTTTTCCCAGCAATTTTCTGCATCGAAAGCCACGGGAAATTATTTGAATTACTTTTAGCATTTGAGTTTTTGATGTTTTAAATTACTATATTTTATTATATAGTGCAGTGACGAAAGTTTAGCTTCATTTATTGTATGCTCTAATTTTTCGATGCAACAATATAAAGACTTAAAAAATTGGAACATTGTTATCCACCCCTAAATACACTTTTCTTTATACCACGGCTAATAAGAGGTGTCAGGAGATTATCGCTCTGAATCGGCACAAAGGTATTTCAGCGCGAAAAGCAAGCTGAAAGCTCGATGACCATTCATCATTGAATGGGATATCGATTTATATTCTTAAGCCGGCCGTATCTTTAAGACCGCAGTTCTACGCGTCGCCGTCGACTTCTTTGTGGATCATACATCGCTACAAAGACGAAGAATAATGATCGCCGTGACACTGAAAGAAGCCTGACATTTACGGATGGATCATAAATAAGGATATCCGGAAAACTAAAAAATAGAACAGAGTCTAAGATTATCCTTATTAACCTTTTTATTTGCAGATGGTAAAAAATATTATTGAGCTGAAAAAAAAGTGTAGGTTGAGAATAAATGTAAAGATTTTTTATTTTATATTTTGATAGCTTAGTTAACTAAGGAATAAAGTAGTCTTTGCAATAAGTGTGACGTTTTTCACTTGCATAAAACGAACCGGGAATGTATAGTACTACTTTGTTGTTCTAAGTTAGGAAAAAGCATGTTTTACTATTTGGAACAATAAACACTAGAATATTTTTATAAACATTTGTAAAGTCAAGTATCGTCAATTTGTACTATGTTTCTGTCAATATCATTCTGTAATTCTTTTATAAACGACATTTAAAAAAAAACTTATAAAAGAAGAAAAGAATAAGAAAGCTGAGCTGAGGAAAGCAGAATCTATTAGAAGATAAAAAGAATAGCCCCGGGGACTTCAAACTCTTTCTGCACAAGTAGGAACGAACAATTTCTTGCAACGCAGAGGCAGTTATCACACTTTTACAAAAGTTTTACGGTTAAAAGTTGCTTGAGGTTCAAAATATATGAAACAAATTTTTTTTTTTTAAATTGGCAACGTTTTAAGTAAATACTTTACTAGTGCTATTTTTCTTTTTTATGTGTGATAAACCTTTTATATTCTGTAATTTAAATTTATAATATAATATTTATTGTTTTAAATAATATTTTAAATTAAAATTTAGGGATTTACAGGTTGTATGTATAGGAACAAAAGATAGTATTACTAAGAAATATACTTAGTGTGTTCAAAAAGTTTTTTATTACATTTGATTTGATACATTTATAGCTTTAAAACTTTAAAATCAGATAAAAAATAAAAATAATTGTTTGATATTTTTACGTGTCTTTAATTTTTAAAAAGTAATGCGGTTTTAGCTGTTTTAAACTACCCTTATTCAGACTAGAATTCTGAATAGATTTAAAAAATTGATAAATATTATTAGTTAATATTGATTTGTGCAGTATGCTAACAGCTTTAAAAAATACAAATCGCATTAAATTTGTAAATTTGACATTGTTTTTATGAAACTGAAAACACATAAAGCATACATGATAGTTTAATATCGAACAATTCTTTTATATTTTATTTGATTTTGAAGCTTTCAAGTTTGAATGATTGTTTGATATTTATTTATAAAGCATCATCACTAAAGCAAATAAAATATAAAAACTTTTCAAATTCATTATTAACAATACTTCTAATACTACTACTAAAAACTAGATAAATCCTTAAATACTCTAACTTAAATACTTTAATACCTTAAATGCATATATATATCAAGCCTTAAACATCTTTAAATTAAGTAATTATTTTATTTGTTAGTTATAAATGAAATGCATAAATTCAGAAAAAGCGGGAGCTAACCTTTTTATTTTAACTACATTAAAACATTTCTTTTTAAATGAAAATTCGTTATATTTGTTATTGATTATCATTCCACACGTTTACATTAAGCAGAGAATCCCCGAAAGAAGCCGCCAGAAATTCAATCCGTTCGTTTGCCTACACACAAATGGCCTCTCGGCTGGCTCTACAAAAAGCCAGGCAGCAGAACTAGATGTAATGCACGTTGCAATGTAAATTTATTAGTCCGTGGATACCAGTGCAATTACTTGGCCAAGACCGGTAATTGAGATTGTAATCAGATTACACTTGGAGCATACTACAGAGGGAGCGAGAGAGAAAGAGCGATATCCGAAGTCCGTCGCGATTAAATTTATCTTGCGCGCTGACCTCGCGCTCTCCTGCACCTCTTTGGCGATTCTCCAGGGGCTTTTTCGTTCGCGCCTCTCTCTCTCTCCCTCTCACCCTGTATATTCTTGGCTCCGCAAAAGTCGCGAGCTCGTTAATACAGCCGAAAATTCAATTTTACTTTCATTTTCTGCTCGGCAACTAGACGTGTACACACATCCTGGTTGCTGTATACGCAGTGCCGAAAATTAATTTAGAAGATTCGTTATATAGACATCGTAAATTTTGTTATACAAGGAGGCATAACCATTGAAAATTAGAAAATACTGTTTACTTATTAAAAATTTTAGTGGAGCTACTTATGCTAGCTTATTAGCAAAATTTTATTTTATAAAGGCAAAGATTGATTTTAATGAAAAGAGGTAAATAAATAATAATTGAAAATATAAATTATTTGATTTCTAAAGCCTCTTAGTTTAAATAAATGAGAATCTCCATATTCAAACGTAACCTATTTTTTAATTTTATCGGCTACACGTTAACTCTAATAAACTAATACATGTAGACAATTTTTCACTACCACCCTATATTTTATGCAAATCTCATAATCCATATGAAAACTCCTGTAAAAACGCATCACACAGAATTTCAAACGGCCTAATCAGAGGCAATCCTATCGGTCTCTACTGTCGATCATGGCTCGAATGACCACGCGCTTCGTTATAAAAAAAAATTCCATTTCCATCAATAGGCCACGGCTATGAAAGGACGCTTATAAAAAAGCGCGCAAAAAGCTCACGTGTAGACACAAACTGTCGCGTATGAATCATGCGGAGAGCTATATCAGAGGAAAATCCTGGTCGAGAGTTAAACTACACGCATATTCCTCTCATCCCACGCGGCTCGCCATAAGCTCTTCGAATAGAATAGGCCCGTGCATGTAGCGTATATGTATATGCGCATACATGCGCATCCTTGTGAGCGAAACATTTTGTCTGGGTTTGGACGATGTTCCGCTTCATCAACTTTTATCTTTTGAAACCTAACGTGCTGGCTCTGTTTTTCTCGCTTGCGTCAGCTCGTGTTTGTGAGCCGATAGATTAGCATGTATAGTAATGGACATTTACGGTGGCCTCTCTGAGTATATCGTTTGCTCTTTTAGCTTTCCTTATTTTTTAAATACCTTATTCGGCCCTTTAACTTGACATTATTCAATATTTACATTTTTGTTTGATTGGTTTTGAATTTTGTTTAATTGTAATTGTATTTTTATCGAACATTATTATTATATTGATTTACTATCGTTTATTATTTCTTAAATATTTGGGACTTACCTAGAACCAGGCCCTTACTTGGGAGCATCAAATCATGAGCACGGTTTGAAAGGCCCGTTTGGGTCTTAATATGATCTCTTCAATTTGCAATTTTAACTGGGGAGTACATCCCCAAACGGCCCTGACTTATAAGCTCCAAATCATCCAGAACTCTGCCCTCAGAAAGGCCATGGCTTGCCTACGATCCACCCCCATCAATGTCCTC
>UELX01005798.1:0-12628 GCA_900480035.1 Eupelmus urozonus | reverse complement strand
TTACGGAGTTTTCCTTTTCATACATCAACAGAGTTTTTGCCCACTTGAAATCGCTAAATTAGCGAATTATTTTTTTCGGTGTACGTATAATGCGATTTGACACGTTAATTGACGAGTGAAAATTTGTTGAATGGGTTAGCTTTTAATATAATTTTGTAACTATGTGATATGATAAAAATTTATTTAGAATTTCATTTAGAAAATCATAATTATTTAACACTACTAAAAAAAGTTTAGAAAACAAAATGTCAATTTTAAATCAAAATCGAGTATTTCCAATAGTTAAAAAAGTATAATTTTTTGAAGTGTATTCTACGAATTATTTGCAGCAAATTTATTTATTTCTGACTAACTTTAATTCCACGAAATTTCCATAAACCCTCTCCTACACCCCCTTACTGTGTCTCACATATCACTTTTTACCCTCCCGCGCTCATATCCACATTCCACGTACCTCCTTCTTTTTACCCACCCAACCCAATTCATTCAAACCAAAACAAAAATCACTCCTCAAGCTCACGACCAAGCAGAAAACCCACGAAAGACTCGAGCCACGCGCTCGATTCATCAGAAAAGACACGCGCTGAGAGATTTGTGAGCCAGCCGCGCGTATCCGCCGTCGTTTCATTAATACGCGAAGGGGAATCCCCGCATTAATTCGAAATTTCGGCCCCGCAGGGGCTGAGCGATTTATGCCGCGGGAGTCGGACTGCGCGTGGTCTGAAAAACGGATGCACCGGACGGTCGGAGAGATAAAAATTTGCTGGATGCGAATGTGAGCTCCGAAAAATTCATGCGCCATTGAGTATTCAATTTTTTTACGAGGGGGGCTGTGTCTTTTGGCGATATTTATTGCGCGATGAGTGTATAATCCGATGAGTGTACATACGTAGAGGAGTAATATTCTTTTACTCGATTCGATTTTATTACAGTTTTATATCGCGTATAGATACCATTAAATACATCGAAACCATCCGAACAATATTGCTACACACACATGAAAAAATAGAACCATACCATAATCAAAAACCCCTATCTCAACCCACTGTCAAAAATCAATCCACACACCATTTGACCTCCACAGCTTACCCAGCAAAGCCTCAGCACCAACCAGCCAGCGGGGGAGCTATTAAAGTTAATTGGCCCCCTCCATACATACATCCATACACGCGAATTCTCCCGAGGAGAGAGCTCGCAGGGAGCAATCGGCCGGAAGTATTGCATATACCGAAAGGCAAAAGCTCGCTCGCTCCGTTCTATCTGTAATTATTAATTAAATACCTCGGCGCGCTCGCTCGGATCGGAATCCAATCAGGCGCGAGCGCGCGGTTAAAGTGAAAAGTGATTCGAATATGGATGGCAGCATTGTGCGGCTGAGCTATTGGAATAAGAGGCCTTTATGGGACGATGGGCCCAAGTCTGTTTTCCGCGCGCGCGCTAACGGACTGGATGAATGGGGGCAGATTTCGGGGATTGATTGTTGCTACGGTTGAATGTTTAAAATGGCTTTTCGGAATTAAACTTTGGACAGTGTGTAGCGATCGGCGTTGATGAGAAAGAACACATATAGGATCGATTTCGGTCGTCGCTCTTCGCGTGTTGATTTTAAAATTCCGGGCCGAAAAATTTTTCGAAAAACACTCGCGCGCTAAATAAAGGCAATATTTTTATCGCAAATAGAAGCGCGCGAGCGGGCGCATATATCCAAAGCAAACAGGCGCGTTACTTTCTCCCCGCTCTCCGAAAAGCGGGAAAAATTGAGTGCGCTCGGGGGAGACGGCAATGGTTTTCCGCGGCGAAAGCAAAACAGGAAAAAAGCGAGCCCTTTTCGATAGACGCTCGCGACGAAATAATAAAAACAGCGGAGACGCCAAAGATTTTACAAGAAGCGGGGAAGAAGCTGGAAGGCTTTTAACGCGCTGTATTTCGGTGGCCGAGGCCTAAGCAAACATCCGACTTGAAGAGCGTGTGGCTCTTGCTTTTTCTTTTTCGGCTCTTAGCGATGGTATACGTTTTCTGGATTGACGAGAGATTAGGAATGTACGTAGCTTTCGAAAATGAGTAATGGTTTGGAAATTGATGTTGCCGAGAGGAATTACGATCTTTGCCCGGTGGTTTTGAGATCGCGTTGTTTTTCTTCGGCTCGAGTTCCGGTGAATTTTGAGGGCTTTACAGTTATTTTAAACATACGGTTGCCCAACGGGAGGAAGTGCAGCAGATGTCTAATTTGAACCTGGGCATTACTACTTAACACTTCGAGAGAGATGTTTCATTTTACACTTTCAAATTACACATTGCTTTTTATAAGATTTTCGTAAAAATTCTTCAACTGTAACTCACGGTTACTTTTAACCTTACAATTTTTAATAATAACATACACCAACGCCACACCTTTCGCATCCACCCAAAAACTCAACCTTAACACAAGCCAATACCATCCTTCGCGCATCCTCACCTCGAGGCACCTTGCAAGAAAAAAAAAATCGGAATAAACCCCACCTCCCAGCCTTGTACACAGCCCTTAAAGTATTTAGTACTCCACTTCTTCTCTCCCCGGCCCATTACTTCTTTCGCCTCTTTTATGTGTGCGTCAGCCGCTCGTAAAAAAAGCCCCGAGACGGAAAAGCGGAGCTCGCGCGCGTGGGCGGCTCTAGTCGTCGTCCCATATCGACAAATATTCTCATAACTCTCGGCGAGCCGCCGCTGAGAACGTGGGTAAACACTGGAGGAGAGAGAGAGAGAGAGAGTTCGGAGGTATAAACCAGAAGTCGAGTGCGCGCGCTTTGGTCTGTGTATGCCGGAGACAATGCCTGGAAATGATTTTTCGGCTGCTCTTGCGGGTGCCGATAGTGGATGCGTTGGGTAACGATTGGCGGATGGGAGTTTTTGTTGAGTGTGATTTTTGTGTTTGGCTGTGAGATTTGTTTAATTGCCGATTGGATTGTGGATATAAGATGTTAATGGCGAGAAAGATAGAATTGCGTTTAGTTAGGAAGGTTTTATTAAATAGGATTTTTTAGCTGATATTATTATTAAATTAGGATATCTTAAGATTAATTGGCTATAGTTTTTCAAAAACATTGTCAGAATATTGATATTTAAAATTGATTTAAAAAATCTCTTACGGTATATACTTTCAAGACACGCGCTACGTCTACCTGTTTTTTCTCTTACCATAAAAAATGATGACTCGCCTTCGAAAAAATGTAAAGAGTGTTTGATTTTCTAACAACGCTGAAATGGATAGGTTGCACTGGCTCTTTGCTTAGGTATATATTTCTTTTTCGAGTTTGCTTTGCGTAGGATAGAGGAGCGCGAGCGCTCCGGCTGTTTGTTCACGTTTAAGCGATCGACTTCTGTTTTGATAACGTTTTTTCTTCGGCCGAAGAATAACAGGCCGAGCAATGACTGCGTAACGGCTGATTGAATTTCGAAATTTCATACTTTCTGGCTATATATGGTTCGGAATCTCGGAACAGTCGATTAACTATAATTAATAGAAAGTCAGGAGAACGTTTTGTTTTTTTGAAAGTGTTTTATTTATGTAAGTGGAGTTATGTACCAATTTGAATTTCTGAATCTTTACCATCTCAGTAGTAGAAAACTGTTACCACAAATATTTTGTCACATCATACAAGCCTTTTTACAGCTTTATCAAAAAACATTTTTCACCTCTAATCCCATAGCACTACAACATACCAGTCTCAAACTCAAACAACAAAAAAGCCCAGCAACCACATTCCGCAAAACAGCATTAAAAATCCCACCAGCGCGCCTACATTCATACCAATCGCGAGTGTATTCAACTCGCTCGGCAACAGCGTTTGTCCGCCTCGTTACGTTTTCACTCTTCCCTCCCTCTCTTTCTACCTCCGTGTCGCCTGGGCGTCACCTTTCATTAATCCCGCACCTGCGAAACTAAAGAGCGAGGGCGGGCAAAACACAATGCACTCTGCTGGCGCTGCTGCTGCTGCGCGCGCGTAAATGTTTTGCTCGCTTAATTACAATAGCAATTTCGCTAATTGGGTCAAACGTCGCCTGGCCTCGCCCGAAAGGCAAGCCGCAAAATTAAGGGTTTCTAGTGTTCTGTGCGCGTGTAGGTGTATTCGGCTGCGTCGTTAGTGCATGGGAAAAGAATCGCGAGCGCGGAAAAATGACGCGCGCGCAGCGCCGCGCAGAGTGCGTGGAAAAACAGTAATTAAATCTTGACGGGGCTTTAGGGGCTGGAATGCACTCGGCGCTGCCTGTTGTCGAGTGTATGTAAGGGCGGTTTTAATGATATTACTTTTTAGACTCGCGAGACTAACTCCGCTTCTTATGGAATTAATTACGCGGACTTAATTAACGGGGGAAAAACTATGAGGAATAAAAATATTTTTGCAGCTTTCAGGCTGTAATGGCTTACACGGATTCTCGACATCCAACATTTCGGGATTTTTATGTAACACCTCGCGGATGTTCCAACCAGCCTCCTATTATCAATGTCACCGAGTCGAGCATAAATATGGCCCCGGGAATTTCATTCGATTAATTACGCGCTTAATTAATATCCGCAGAGTCGACTTGGCGGATGAGGGGCTGCATAGGCGCGCGCGCGTGTATAGAGAAACGCGCGAAACTTTGATAGGGCTGCGAGATAGCATCGAGGCAGGTATAGTACAGGGGAAACTCGGGTAACTTTGCTCTCGATTAGCGACGATGTAATGCTACTGCGTCGTCCGAGGAAAATTGCGTTGTGCGCAAGGTGGAGATATAGTAACGGAGGGGGCGGACTTGCCGGGTTACTATTATGCATTTTCAGGGGAATTTGCAATTTTGAAGAGGTAGTTCTGTTGATTGGTTTCATTAGGAAGTAATAAAGTGGGTGAGGGATAGTGAGAATGTTTTAGTGGTCGTTTTTTTAATAATGGTTTTTTGTATTTTGCCATTTATGGCAGCTTGTGAATAACTTAAGTTTCATGTAACAATTTAGTTATGGATGAATTTTGTAGTTAGGTAACTGTTCTATTCTGATCGGGATAGATGCGTTTGTTTCACTTTTAAAGCCAAGAACCTATTTACTTTGAATAATGAATACAGGCTATTACAGATTTTAAGTGACTTTCTAGAAATTTAAAACTTATTACAGGTTTTGAAAAATTTATGAGACTTTGCAGAAATGATGTAGTAGACAAAAAAATAACTAACTTTGTAGCAAAAATTTCTTATCAGAAAGTTTAATTCCTTTTAGATTTTATCAGTTTATAACATCATTACGATAAAGTTGGTAAAATTGGAAAATTTTTTACCTCCTCTGTGATATACAAAGTAGAAATGGTCAATTATGATTTGAAAATAAAATTACTTCCAAATTGGTATATAAAAAAATATTGAATATATAATAGTTCAACTTTTCTTTTTTAGAATTTAAAACGAAAAAAACTGGAACGGCAAAATAAAGATTAATAAATAAAGAAAGGTTATTCTGCTTTTCTTATAAATTAATATTTTTTTTATATTATTAAACATTCCATAACGGCAAAAATACTTTGAAATAGCTATTACCATATTTTTAATAACTAAAATTGTATTTTTTTTAAATATCGTATATCTATTAAAGTAACGTTAGCTGTACAAATAGTTATAAAAATTTATTTTCCACTACTACGTCATGAATATATTTAATATACGAAAGAAAATAAAAAATGTTAGATTTAAATAATTATTTTAATGAAAATCTAGTGGCTAAAATGAGAAAATTCTTGATGACTTATTTTTAATTTGTCTTGTAGTAAGACTAAAAAATAATTTTTATTAAAAAAATAGTCGAGAAACATTCTAATGCTTCCTTATCATTTCTCTTTTAATCGGGCTAAAAAATACACATATTATCTTTGGAAGAAAAAAATACCTTATATTCTGAGAGGTATAACAAAGTATACAAAATTTAAAAGTAAGAAATGCAAAATATTTTTATCTGTTTGACGTTAAATGTCCATGTAAAGGTTCTTCCAGCTGAGGTTTAAAAGTCATATTACAAGTTTGTTTTTGAGTAAACTGCTGAATTAAAAAATCCGATACGAAACTTATGTATGTTTCATATTATAATTCTTTTATGAAAGTAAAACATAGGTACTAAACATTTTTGAACTAATGAATAATGCTTTTTTAATTAAGATATTTTAATTAAATATTTTCTTTTAGTGACTTTTTAAACGTCAACTGAATAAATTTGTTTTAACGTGACTTTTTAAACTCCAGATATGCAACAGTCGACAACATCTAGTTTATAACATAACTTTTTATTCTTTTATTAAACAAAATTAGTAGAAAAAATTATAATACTATAAACAATTATATTCCTAGAATAAATTAAAGAAGATGCAATAAATCTACTATTTGGTAACTGTTTATTGTATGCAAGAAAAATTCTAAAAAAGAAAAACATATATTATAAATATCTCTAAATAACTTAAAGTTCCAAATTATTTTTAATCGAGTAACAACAAATACTAAAAGTTCTTTGCATATTTACTCCTAATCTTCTCTTACAAACATAATCAAGTCAACCATAACCATCACATAACCCATATTCTAACACAAAATTCAACTACCAACCTACCTCTCCGTCCAACAAAACCACAAAAAAAAAAAAAAAAAATCAGCAGCACAAATCGGCCCAAACCATCCGTGGCCCTTGCCGCAAGACCACCCGGCGTCGATCTCCAAAGCTGAAAATACACCGCCGAATTCCCAAAGGGGGAGAGAGCCAGAGAGCACCGGAGACAGAGGGACGACGACGTAACGTCGCGCGCCGCGGACCTATTTCCGTTGACGACGGACGAGAGCTAGAGTTGCGCCGTGGCGAAATCGGCCACCCAGACGCGCAGCGTCTTTCTTCGGGAGGGAGCCGAAAATATTGCGGAAACCGATGAATGGAGCGTTTGTAGAGAGAGACAGAGGAGAGAAGGAGGTGACTAATTTTGAGCGAGGAGAGCTGGAAGGGGAGGATTTTTCAGTGAGGAGCGATGATTAATTGTGGAAGGGGCTTGTTAGGCTTGTTTGTTTTTTTAGAGATGGGGAAGAGAGATTTGGTTTGTGGTGATGATTTTGAAGAGTTTTTAATCGCTTTTGAGTCTACGAGACGTATTAAATCTTTCAACGAGTGTTTAATGCGTTATATTTATTGGATAGACTTAACTTAGATAAATATTTTAATGTTATTAATTGTGCCTTTGGAAGTAACAATTAATTATTCCATACTTAAGCGCGCCTCTACATTAACAATGGCAAGAGTTATAATAGTTTAGAATAAATTTGAATTTCGCAGTTTATAACTGCGACCTACATAGAAATTTCGCGCGCAAGCTCCGCGCCACGCAAAACCGCTACAAGGTAAAGAGCTTTACCAGAGATTTCAATTCTCAACTTGCCTCAAATCCGTACATCCATCCACAATTTAAGTACAGTTTCACCCGAGCACAAAACATCTTTGCTTAAGTGCAATCGAATCATCCGGAAACCCACGAATAACCATACCTCTCCTAAACAATTAACAAAAGCGAATCTCAAAATCCCGTCACGTTCCAAATCGAGCGGCGACGCTGAAAAACTGCGGAAAAAACATCGCCGTTATGCATCACGATGCTTATCTCAATAAAGTATATACATTCACGCGTTTCCCCGCCTCCGCTTTTTTCTCCCTATATTATCAAAGATTCTCCTCTTCTACTTTTTTTGTCGGACCGTCGCTCGCTGCAGTCGGAGCTCTTCTTTCTCTTTTTCTCGTTCCGGAGTGAGCGTCGGGTCTCTTGTCTATTTATGGTGCTGCGCGCGAACTGGCCGCTGATTTTAATGTATGTGATTAGCGCTCTGGGAGGAGATGTAGGGTGACTAGTGTAGTTATTAGCGAGACAGAGCTTTTTGCTGGTTTCTAATGCGTTAATAGTGAAATGGATCTGATTTGGAAATTATGGCTATTGCGATGCGTGTGTTTTATGGGATTTTTTTATGGCGGAATTGACCTGGTTTTGTAAGTTTGTTTCGGATCAGACCGGATATACTTTCCCCTAAATTAAATTAGTAATTTAGAAAAATTAAAAAACTTTAACATAAAGTAGGTATTACAATAATTAATACTAACCTCAAATACTTCTAACGACCAATTCAAAATTCATTCCACAACAAAGAAGCAAGTAATCAGCGTCCCAGCACATCTGCCTACGAATTCGCCAATCCAACGATCACCGCGCATCCATCGATATTTCCGCGGCGCGACAAAAAGAATCGCTGATAAATGTTTAATGAGCGGGGCGCGGCCCCGCGCATAAATTTGCCTAATTTGCCAATGAAAAGTTCAAACGAAAGAAAGTGGCGAGTAATTAAGCCAAGCAGTGATTGGCCGCGCCGCGAAGGCGACTTTGTAGCGCGCCCTTTAATCAACGGATTTCTTCGTTACTGGGGCTTCTGGGATATACTTTTTCTTTACTTCATTTTTTTATTATTTTTTTTTTAAAGAATGCGATGAAAGTGGGTCAGGCTGGGCAGGTAGTGGGTGGAGAGTGGCGCGTTGTTGCAGCTTTATCAGATGGAGCTTTTTTTATATTAAAATGTATCGGAGTAACTGTTCGGAGCTAAGTAAATGAAGGGTTTTACTGGTAATGCGTGGGATGGTTTGTAATGAATCCATTGCTTTTCCGTGAATGTACCTCTGTAAATTGCTTTTGAATGTATGCGAAGTAACTGTGTTCTTACAATTAGACACGTTTATTCTTGTATCGTTGTCTTACAATCAACGCTCGTCATGATACTGAACTATCGTAAATCATTGTAATAAAAAACCAATTGTATTACTAGCTTTAGTGGCTCGAATCGACTAATAGATGTTAGATTTCGAATCTTTTCAATCAACGCAATCCCAGCAAGATATTCAAATGCCATTTTGTACTTTCTTTTACTCGATTGAATTTCTATTTCCTCCTCCATTCAATTGTTACACAGATGCATTATCCATAATACCAGAGCTTTCCGAGTGAAACGCCTCCGCCGGAAACTATCCCACTGCCCACCTCTCCATTTAATCCGCTGCAGAACAATAAAACAAACGATAAAAAAAAGCCCTCTAATGATTTCTATAAACGGCTCCTCTCAAACCAAACGCATCCTCTAATCATTTAAATCCGCGCTCTCGGCGAACAATTGAAATAGCCAGCCTCCTCGCTTATACACACAAGATGCCCGATAGCAAAGCCCGCACGCACATCCCTCCATTTTTCTTCGCTCTCCCATTTAACAATAAATTAGCGGAGCGCAGTCCGTTTTAAAACTAAAAAGAAGAAATGCGCGCGCGCCGAGCGACGCACAAAGGGACAGCCGGCGCTCTTTTTATGTAACAACATTACGATAACATTGTTGCCTCCGCGCGTCTTCCAATATTGCATTTACATATCGGGCCCAGCTTATCTGGCGGCGTTTGCTCCGGCTGGCTTCCGCCGCCAAATTAATGAAGATAACTTTGACGTAGTCGAGCGAGCGCCGCTTTTATACGCGTACGCGTATGTACGTTCGCGCGGTAATTGTCGTATCTTTTGTGCTGCGAGCTCTAATTACCTTTGTCACGCGGAGCGGCGCGGCTAACGAATGCCGGGGCTGGGGGAGGGAAAAAAAGGAAGGACCAGCTTTGACTGCCTGTGTACGCGAGCTTCGGTTGTGGAGGGAAAAATGGAGGAGCGCTTGGGCTTTTATGATTTTTAGCGGGTTATTTTTCCGGTTCGCGGAGCTTACTGCGGAAAGTCAGGTTGGGGGTCTTTTTCTATTGTTTCGGATTTTTTAGTGAGGTGTGTGTGTGTGGTGTTTCGTTAGAGTTGGATCGTTGAGTGTTGAATTTAATAGTTGGTAAGAGAATTAGATTTGAAATAATTTAACTCGTTTAAGCGTACAATTAAAGAAAGATTATAGCCATCACAGGACTAACTTACATTTATTTAAAAAATTTCCAATAAAACTTCTGTGTGGAATCGATCGCTCCGTACGTAAGCACGCAGCCGAAACGCGAAGGAAAAAAGAGATCAAAATATTAAAAGTGAGAAAAAAAATATGAAGTTCCCTTATCTAAGTTCACCTCCCCACCCAGCCGTTCGCGTTCTCTTTTATATCAGCGCTCTTTCCCTCTCGTCTGGTTTCACTCTCGCGGAGAATGGCCCTATTATGCATTATGAATCGTCGTTTCAACTCGCTCTGGAATATCAGCTACTCACGGCGAGAGAAAAGAATTTTTGGAGAGGTTGAGAGAACCATTTTGTGATTATCGCCATTTGGCGAACTCGCGACAGTGGGGTCATTAATAAATACTCAAATATTATTTATTTTGTAATCACGCTTTTTGAGGTACTATACAGGCGCGTCCAAGAAAGATTAACGACCTTAGCGCATACATAAACCCGACTTGATCTCTACATTATACATTCCCCAAAAAAGCGAGACGGCAATTAGCTCGCCTTTCCCATAAACCCGCCGAATTCCAAATTACAGATCTCTAGTTTTTTCCCTCCTCCGCCCAAAGGCACATGCTAATGAGAAAGCCTCGCGCTCGCCTGTATATGTTTAGCTCAATTATCGCTCTCCTGTCCCCCTCTTTTGCAATCAAGCTCAAAAACTCGATATAAAACTGTCCCGTTTTTTGCCCCAACTTCCGCGAGAAGCCGCGCATATAAGCAGAGGCGCGCATGCAAAGCCATCGTTATACATACACTTTATAAATCGAGCGAGAGCATGGCAGTCTGGGAGCGGCTTTTTCGGGCCTCTCTCGGCAGCTTGCGCGTCGTTACTATCGGGCCATTGGCTTTTACGGCGGAGATTCGCAGCCGCCGCCGTCAGAAATGTATTCGAGGCGCTCTACTGATTGGCGTTTTAAATTTCCCGGGCCATTGCGCGCGCAGCCGGGCTCGCCGGCCTGGGGATCTATCCTTCTGGGACGCCACCTTGCCACCCTACTCGATATCCAATAAGTATTAATGACGCCTGAAGAGGGAGCCGATGAGCTTTTTTTTTCGTTGAAGAGCTTTTGCTTTGTTTGTGTCTATCTTCTTGGAATGTTATGCGCGTCATTATAGACTTGTTTTTTTATTTTGCGTTTTTTACGTTTTCTTATGGAAGGGAAATGTGGACGATACTGTAGAGGGCTATATACGCTCGGACTCTTGTTTTTGCCGAGCTGGAGCGGCGACGAGGCCGAGGGAACAAGAACCGACAACAGCCAACCGCAGCAGAGCCAGCCTAGATTTCCCTTCTCTTTTGGTCCTCACCTCAACACAGGCGCGTGCGTGCACTAAAGATATGAGCACGAAGTTGTTCGGGTTGAAAATTTGCCAGGAAGTTTGTTTATTTATACTTTGCATGGCTTTTATCGTGCTGTTGGCAATTTTGCTGTGTATACAAATATAAGGTCGAGTTCAGCAAGTAGCATTGCGTTTCTCGGATAAAAAAGTATCTGATAATAGTAACAGAAACTTTAACGAAATTCAAGAGCGTCTAATTTGAATTAATTTAGACATCGAATTTTGCATCGAACAAATAATTACTGTATAAATTAATTAAATTAAATTAAACGAAAAAACTATTTCTTTAAAAAATCAAAAAATACGATTTTAAAATTTCAATACTCCTTCAAGACTTCCAGCTTTTTTTCTCTAATTCCCTTTTAAAGTACCCCTAAGAAATCTTCCAGACGCTACGCTTCAACGATGACAAGAATTGTCACGCGATACATACACCTGGCAAAGTATCTTAACCGCCGGCACACGCGCGCTCTCAAGAAAATACAAAACGAGAACTTCGCGCAAAGAAAAGCCCGTTCGTTCCGCAAACCTCCGCCTCCGGCTCACCTTCCCTTTCCTCTCTTTTCCGTATCGTTTCTTAACTGTTTCTCAAAACCGTTTCTCCGCGACTCTAGCTCCGGCTTTGAATTTTATTTATACACACACCGATCGCCAGAGTCCAAATTGTAGCCATCCAGAAGAAAGCGAGCCTCGCATCGCTGTAAAACGTCAATTATTTCACGCCATTGTTCCGCCTCATTCTGCGCGCATTTACCTCGCGAGAGAGCCGGCGGTTGTACCTACGCCTCCGCTTCCTACCCTATCCTTCTTATTTCCTGCCTTTATCCTCTCTCTTCCTCCTTCGCTCGCTGCCTCGCCATTTCCCTGCTTTTCTGCCATTCGCATTCTATTCGGCCTCGTACCTTCGTAGGTGTGCGCGACAATCTTACCGCGACTATCTTACTCTATCCCTTTTTGTCCTTTTCATTTCCTTACTTTTATTCTCGCTTCCTCCCGCGCTCGCGCGCTCCGCCATTCCTATTCTATTTGGCCCATAGGCAAACGCATTATCGTTTGCCTCTTCTTCTCCCTCTGTTTTCTCCGGCTGCCTTTCGTTCTCGTTTATTCGCCGTGCAGAGTCTGTGTGTGTGTGTATGCGAGGCTGAGGCCAACTGAGGAGCTAGCGAGCGAGCTGGCTTTTGTGCGCGGAGGAGAGACCGCAGGTGGCCGCGTGTGGACTCCTTGCGCTTGGTTGAGCTACATCAGTGTGTGTGTGTGTGTGTGTGTGTGTGTGTTTGTGTGTGTGTGTGTGTGTGTGTGTGTGTGTGTAGCTG
>UELX01005797.1:0-12629 GCA_900480035.1 Eupelmus urozonus | reverse complement strand
TATACGCTTGCTTATGCATTGTGAAATTAATAAAATTAAAGTAAAAAAATCCATGATTTATGTCCTATATATACTGATAGGGCTACACGATGTTAAAATCACTTTACCGTACTTGTGTCGTAAACAACTATATTGTTCTGATGAATTTAACAAAATTCATTTAACAATATTAACCCATTTAAAAATGTTAAGTCTTAGAGAGCGGTGGATCATTTTAGCATTTTGTTAAGAAATTTTTTGATCTGCTATTTTTTTGTGCGAATCGTCGCAGAATGGCATGACGATTGACGAAATAAAATTTCGTCACTTGAAAGTTGAACTTCAAAAGTTATTAACAATTTATTAAAAAATTGACTCCGATTTCATTGGCTTTTTAAAAAAGACGTGATTTTACTAGTAGTAATATTAATATACTACTAGTAAAATTACATCTCTGAGGATATAGTAATCCATTTCAGAGTAAAATCACAAGAAAATTGTAAAAGTGCCAATCCGTGTGGTGATTTCGCGACTGAAATTTCATCAACGTGAAATCGCTACTCGGTGTGGTACATTTACAATTTTTGTAACAATTTTACTACTCTCAGAGTAGGATAACTAATTATTTACTCTCACAGTAGTCGTAATTTTACAAAACCTTTATTTACATTGACGCTGCACCGTCAATCGCGCCATGAAATTTTCATTTATATTAATATCTTAAAGAACATGCAGTAAAGTTTTGAGGTCAAAATATTTATTACTTTATCAATAAACAATGAAAATGTTATTTATTCTCAGCTTCTACTATACCAGATGGGACGATTTTGTTTTGAATTTGTTTTGTTATAACAAAATGAATGCCATTTATTTGGTTTTGTTTACTTCAAACTCTTTAACATGAAAAATATAATATTTTTTTTATTGCAAATAATAAATAACATAAAATTTGTTCATCTCCTGGAAGGACGTCCCTGCAGGATGATTTTATCTCAAATAATATAGCTTGAAAGTTAGATTTTAAAAAAATTATTTTAGGCGAATTAGTTGACAATTTTGAAATACGACTCATCTCATTTTATTTAGTTTTTAGTTGAGTTCAAATTTATCTAACTGTTTTGAACATCTTATGATTCATATAAAAATAAAATTAGTTTAAAAATCGTGATCAATATAACTTTTTTTTGACTGATATCAACAATAAATTATAATGTTTATATATTTTTAATTATACCATTTTATAGAAAATTTATCACTGAACAAAATAGGTTCTGTGGCTTTTTGTCTAAAATTCAAAGGTAAAAAGATATAAGCAAAAAAACAATAAAATCTGCAACAATTTTTTAATAAATTGTTAATGACTTTTAAAGCTCAACTTTTTAGATGACGACATTTTTTTCTGTTTAACGCCAAGTAATTTCGCGACGATTCAGATAACAAAAATCGCAGTCAAAATAAATTTTCTGAAACCTTCTATTTTCGAGCTAAAATGACCGGACTATAAAGAATTTTAAAAAACCCTTTTTTTTTTATATATATAGAAAAGGGATCTAAAGTTTAGATATTGGATCAAATTAAAGTCAAATGTTGGTTGGTCAATAAGGTTTAAACATTGTATTCGATTAAAGGTGAATGCGAGAATTTATCTGATTTCAGGTATAGATTATTCGAAGCAACAAAATATCATAATAAAAGTAAAGATATTCCATATAAAGTAATAGTTGAAACTATTAAATTACATCAAGCTACATTGCAGTTGTGTATAATAATTGAATTAACTTTATATTACTTTATCAAAATTAATTATGAATTTACTTAAGCAAAAAATGAATGCAGGTTCGTTGATCTAATTGAATCTTCATATAATCAGTCCTTTCTTTTTATTGTGGGCTGTTCTGTTCTAGCTCTCAGTCTTGGTGGAGTTATAGTAAATAAAACCAATATTTAATAATTGCCGTAAAAAAATAAAACATATTTACATTTGAATTGATTAAAATCTTTATATATTGCATTTTACAGATTATCGAGTATACGGATGAAATATTGGAGCTTATGAGAATGTCTATGATGCAATTTGGTGTATTCATGCATGTATTTTTTTTAAGTTATCCAGGGCAACAAGTTTTAGAACATACCTCCGATTTATTTATAAAAATGTAAGTTAAATAATAATAACAATAATTAATAAAAAAAATATATTGAATTTCTTCATTTATTAGATATACAAATGAGTGGTATCTTATAACACCCAGAGCAAAAACGTTGTTACAAATCATGATGCAACGATGTCGGAAACCTTCAATTTTTACGGCTGGAAAACTGTATATTATGAATTATGAAAATTATGGACAAGTAAATAACTACGAAAACATTTAATGCAATTATTTTATTAATTATTTTGATTAATTAATTATTTTTTTTTAGATAATAAAATCGATAGTGTCTTACATTACAATATTAGCTTCTTTTAAAGAATAAAACATTGAAGCTAATGAGTCAAAAAATTATTAACTTTTTTAAGACTTGTTCTATTAATATCAGAAAAACAAAAATTTTAAAAACAAAATTTATTTATTTTGTAATGTAAAAATAATTAAAATTCCTTGAATTATAAAATGTAGTAAGTAGGATATGAATTCTATTTCTGTTAAACTTATAGAAGTTTAGGACAAATGAGAATGAGATAACTATATTCTATTTATTTTGTTATCTTTACCCTAGTAGAAATTTCACCATTTAAATGGTTGTAAATCAAGAAATAGTATTGAAACTATTTTACTAGGTATTAGCTGACCAATAAATGGAATCATTTCCACTAGAGTATAGCAATATATTGAAATAATTTTAAATATATGTATTTTTCATACATGAGTTATGTACAGGGCAAAGTTGTAAACCATTTGGTGGCATACAAAAAACACTGTAGATGTTAATTTTTTTTTTATTGATAGAGCAATTGTAATTTTTTTTTAAACAGAATTTTTGTCTATATTTTGTGATGAAGAAAGAATAACTAATCAAATGATATATAATAAATAAAAACTGACAAATTAATTTTCTTTTGTATCCTCTGTAAATTTGATACAACCGTTCTAGGCACGTTACAATTTCTATTAAGGGGGCCAGCCTGAGTTGAAATCACTGAAATGAATAAAATATTTATTACTATTTAAAATAGTATATTATAGTTTTTATTAATATAAATTTTTTGAACTTACTATATACATATTACAGATCAGTTTTGCACATTTAAGTGATCTATATTGTCCTTTAAGTCTCTATAATACCGCTCACCGTTAGAAACCTTATGTGCATAGATTTCACTTTTTAATAATTTATTACTAAAATTTTGTACATAAGTGTCTCTAATAATTATTTGTTAATTTTTGTTAGAAAAAGTAATGCATTTATGCTGTAGTGGTACTCTAAAGGAGTATTTTAAACCCAACCTGGTAAAAATTAATAAGCTGGTTGGCTAGAAAACCCGTGATAAGTGATTAAAATAGTCAAAATTCAAGGTTTCTAACAGTGAGCGGTATTATAGAGACTATTATAGAGGATAATATATAGATCACTTAAATGTGCAAAACTGATCTGTAATATGTATATAGTAAGTCCAGAAAATTTATATTAATAAAAGCTATGATTTTAAATAGTAATAAATGTTTTATTCATTTTCTGTGATTTCAACTCAGGCTGGCCCCCTTAAAAAATACGAATAAAAACCATTAAAAATTAGTGAAAACTACTACTTTTTGTTAATTTTTTATATCAGTTTTTATTGATTGGTATTGGTTAGTTTCAACAGGAATAAGATTGATATTCACGGTAACTGCGTGAAAACTCTAATAAGTTTTTATAATTACTGGCTATGTACCAGGGTGAATCGCTCCGCACAATAAAGCTACTTATAGGCTAATCTATTGCATGCTACTGGATCTTCTAGAGATTTAGAAAATCCATTTTTCCTTCATGTGAAAAACGCGCACCAGTTTTGACGCATATTTGAAATATTAAGATCACGGTTACGAATTTCTTGTCTTTAACTAATAAATAAAGAAATATTAAGAGTGCGTGTCAACAATTTTTTTACGTCTGATTTGACCTGTTGGCAATGCCTTGAATCAGATGTCAAAATTTTGAATATTTAGCGAAATTTTCATTTGAAAAAAACAAAAATTTGTGTGTCGTCACTTCCGGCATTTTGTCCCTGCGGAAAAATCTCAGATAAGGTCTCATTTGATTTCTTATTTGAGATCTCGTGCAAAATCCGCAGATAGAATCTTATCTAGCTTTTCACCTGTTGATCCATAAAAAAAGAAAAACTATATAACAAGTAAATTCTAGCAAATTTATAAAATTGAAAATACTTTTTTTCTGATGAATCGTCAGATGAAAAATCAGATGAGATCTTATCTGTGATTTTTGTACGTGGGGCTGAGAGCAAGTAAAAAATATAAAATCATCCACCATTTAAGTAACAGTCCATGAACTGAACATCTACGAAAAAAGATGCGTTTGAAAAAGAAAATGAAGAAAAATAAGAACTATCGGAGACAAAACCGGCACAACAAACGTTACATGAACAGCGATTTCAATTTCGATTCCGATTCTTCTATACAGCAGTGAAAATATTTTACATTTTATATTAAAAAATGGCAAAATCAAGCGATTAAACACTATTCTTTCTCGTTTATAAAACGTGTCGTCTTTTGCCGTTGCCTTTCTAAGAGTATATCAACCCTTTTCATTGTTTTGTCAAGGAATCATTTTGTTTTTATAAATCGAGTCAATGGGTTTCAAAAAACAATGAAAAGTCAATTTTAATAAATATCTTAGAGCTTTAGCAGTATATTTCGGGTTAAAAGTTTTTACCGTCCTTCCTCCAATTACCAAATCTTACTTCTTATCGACAACACAGTATCGCATGTCAACCGCAAAATTTCAATTTTTTCAACTTAAACAAAATCACTAAAGAAATATTGAAGTGGTGTGAAGCTCATGAATGTTACATTTTTACAACTTATATTTATGCATTAGTAAAATCATTTTGAGCAGAAATAAGTTAGGTCTTGTATAAAAACTGAATTACTTTCAAATGAAAAGATGTGGAGCGCTCTGTTCCGAACGATAATTTATAGACTTCTAAAGTACGTATGGTTTCACAATTTGAAAAGTCTTTCCTCGCATAGATCTACAAAATATATGAGGGATTTTCATCTAGTAAATCGAGAAAGTGCTCAAGAAAAGAGGTTTTTCGTCAGAGTCAGAGATTGATTAACCATTTCTAGTTTAAGTAGAGGCTCGTAGATTTAGCATCCTATAATGAGAAAGTACAGCCAAGGCATCATGACGTTATCTCCAAGCCGGGTGGTACTGCAATTGGAAGAAATACGGAAGAATACGGTAACATATAATTATGCGTACTGTTCTAAAAATCACTTATATCGGAAGATGATGATACAATTTTATCTGTTAAAGAAATTTTATCTGTTAATTTCTTGTGGCCAATAGATAAAACGATAATGTACATGAATCGTAAGTTTATTGAGTTAAATGAACCAAATTTCTGAATATAATTCTAAATATGATTTATGAAACAGGTGATAAAATGGTTCTTTTGGATTTAATGGATTTAAAACTTAAAGAGCATTTCTTAGTTAATTCGTTTTTATTTTAACCATTTCGAAATAAAATTTTAGTTTTGCAGTTAGATAAATATAGCAGATTCTTCAAAAAAAAAAAAACTTTTTTGTTAAAATAGAAATTTTATTTATTCTGAAGGTGAGGAAAATAAAAAAAAATTTTAGTATAAGAAGTTTTAGGATAATTTTAAAATTATATTTTTAACTACTGAATTTATATCTTTAATTTAGTATAGATAACTAACTAATTAAAGATTTAGAGAATTTTGAGTCAATAATCGTCAACCGACAAACATAAAAAAATGTCTCCACGATAACCTACAGTTAAACTCAAATTATTTTTCACGGTATGTGCCGTGCGCGTAACCCTTCCTTATCCACGAGTACAATTGCTTACTAAAAGGAATATTGAAATTTTATATAAAGAGCAAAAATTATTCGAGTAATTTGTCCACTTCAAGCTTTAGTAATTATTGAAACTTTTTATTTTAACTCCTTTGTAATAATTTTTTTATTTTGATTTTATCAAGTTTAATTTCATATGCAGCGACAGCGGCAGTCGCATTTTTAATAATTCTATAATTTCAGAAAGTTAAACTATAGCACAAAATTTTAATTGTTTCAATGCAACCCGTGGTTAATAGCTGTTACAACTAAGCAATTTGCATGTATGATGTTTGCATTTTCTACAGCATGAAATAATTTCTTTTGTAGAAAATATGTAAATATCATACATGCAAATTGCTTAGCTGTAACAGCTATTTACCACGGGTTGCAACTTTCTGAAATTATAGAATTATTAAAGATGCGACTGTCGCTGCATATTAAATTAAATGTCATAGAACAAAATAATACATAAATGCCGAAGTGTGAGAGTAACTTTAATTTTATTTTTATTTTTATGGATAGATTATCGACCTGTTCAAATCAAACGTAAGCTTGTGATGTTTATATATAAATAAATTAGAAATCAGAAGTGATTGTTAAATGTCAATAATATTTCGGTATTTCCTATACGATACTTTTAATCGAATATAAAAAAAATTATGATTACTTAATTTAAGCTTATTTTAAGGATAATTTTAATAAACAAATATAAAGGCTCTAATTACCAACAAAAAATTTACAAACTCAGATACTGAAACAATTAATATCAACTACAAATTAAAGTGCTAAAACAAAAGACAACAGAACGAAAAATTCATGATATTTATTATTATTTCGTTGGCTAAGGAAATCCAAAATAATGTAGAAGGATGCGGGAACTCTAGCTCTTGGTTCACATCATATTTTTTGTAATTCATATATTTATTTTCGTTTTTTTTGTTACCTGAAAAGCGAAACTGAAGTGATTGTTTTTTAATACGGCATCTACTTTCCTATTAGATTTTATTTATTTTGGTATTTCAATGAATACTATTTTTTATTAATATTTAAATATATTTTAAAAGTTAAAAATAAGCAGGCGCAAATATTTTCTCATTCGCTTTTGCCGTTTTTGCATCTGCCCGTCTAAAAACAATCACTTAGGCCTGCCTTTTAGGTACGGAAAAATGTGAAAACCTGTGTGAAAAATTTTTGAATTATCTTAGTATACTATACTTTGCAGGAGGAGAAAGTGCAGTTATTTACTCTGGCAGTATATTTTGTGGTAGATGCCGGTTATGAACATTTGGACCTTGTTCTTGCAGTTGCAAATTGTTTTCATAAGAGTGCGCGATCGGTTCGCGGTTTTTGTTGTAGCGACCGCATTGCTGGCTTGTTGAAGTACTTCCAGATTCTTAGAGATGTACTGATCGATGTTGCTGAGTGTCTATTCAGTAATGGTAACATGTGTTATTCTCATTATAAATTTGGAACAATAATTTTTAAACAATAATTCGTAACAATAATAAGGCGTATTAAAAATTAATTCATATTACTTAACAAACACAGTTTTTATAGCACTATACATGCAGTTATATTACTGATTTATTTCATGCATTTTCTTAATATACATGTGAAATATTAATATTTTAGTAATATAAATTTATAAATATTTGATGAATTTAGAACAATGTAAATTTTTGTATATTTATTATAACTAAATAATTTTTAATAGTCCTAGACTTTAAACAAAGTTATTTATTACAATAAATATACAAATAAATTTTGTTCAGTTATTAATCAAATTTAAAATTATTTACAAATATTATTAAATGTGCGTTATTGATAAAACTTCGTGTTCAAACTTCATGTTTATGTGGGCTAAATAAAGATTAAAGAATGCATTTTTATTTTTTTTTGTACATTTTCTTCAGAACCATGTATAAATTTATCGAATAATAAAAAGATAACGTACCGGTTTACCTTCATCAAGTAACCATAGAAGAAGGTGCAGAGAATGCCGGTCATATTCATTGTTTTGTCATACCTGAGAGCGTCTCCTCATAATTTCATGACAAAAATAACCACGGAATTATTAAAAATATTCATGGTTCATCCATAAGAAAGAAAGTTTTTAAAATTTTGGTTTAGTATTTTGATAAGATAAAAATAGTCTTTTTTATTAAATTTTAGTTTGATTTTATAGTTCTGGATATTAAAATGTTTAGGCACAATCTAAAAGAAAATTTTGTATGTATGTATAAACAGTCAATCAGTTTCAATGTATGTATATATATTTAAATTATCTACATGTTAATTAAAGTTTACACGTTAGATATGCAGAGGTGTTAAACATATCGATTTTTGTCTTCCTTGCTTTAATGGGTTATTTATTTCATGTAAAGGGACTTATACGATTGGGAGGTAGTGTGTGTGTGTGTGCGTGTGTGTGTGTATGTGTGTGTGTGCGCGTGCGTGCGTGCGTGCGTGCGTGTGAGAGAGGCCGAGAGAATGAGAATAAGAGTTTGAGAGTGATAGAAAGTATATAATTTTATTATTTTTATAAACTTGATGTTAGAATAAATTATATTTATAAATACTTCTTATAATCTAAAATTAAATTATTACAAATATAAAAATCTTAATCGTGTTTATAAAATTATAAATGTAAAACTTTGAAGTAAAATAAATAAATAAAATACATAAAAATTATTGTTCAATCAGTCATTATATCGTTTAAAAGAGCAGTTTGACATTGAACCCTTTTTTATTATAAAATACCTAAATATTAGGTTATTGCCTTGAAGGTAAAATCTTAGCATTCTTTAATTATAGTAGTATGATAATCATCGATGCTATCTTCTGCAAACGCAATAATGTGACGTAGAATAGACGGATTTCAATATAAGGTACAAGGTGAAATCGTAAGTCAATGAACAGACAGCTAATGACATTTCCGTACATATACTTCCCCTAAGGCAATTCCAGTACGTCACTCATTCGAAGTATTTAATACATCTGTGCATTTGAATTTTCTAAATATAACTGTTTTTTCTACTAACAATGTACTTGAAATTAAACTGTGCTGTCAATACCTCACAAAGGTTTACTTCTTAAGGACTTCCTGAGTTGTATATTTATTTATAAGAGTTAATTAAGTCAAGAACTACACTTACACAAAAAAACAACCTAATGTTAATACAAACTACTTGTTAAAATAAACTAATGTTCAACGTGATTTTATAAATGATTTGAAATGATTTGAATGAGTTATTTCATTTTTAAATTTAGATAAATCGTTAATTGATTTTTTAAATATAGCTTTTATTTATTTTAAAGATTAATAAATACTTATAGATGGTTGATTGAATTTATTGTTCGCTCCAAAGTATTTTAAGGAAGAAATAATGACTCTGTTGATCTCCGTGAACCAAAGGTTATTTATTCATTGCCGACGTTTCGGACGTGTTTTTGACTGACGTCCCTTTTCAAGGCATAAAACAATAAATTATTAAGTTAATGCGGATTAACATCGTCAAAATTTGTAACTCCAGATGTTTTAAAAAGGAAAACGACGTGATAAAATTTGCATCCTTAATATTATTTTGTATATCCCTTTCTCATTTACAAGAATTTTAGCGAATCTACTAAAAGCAAATGATCAAATCCTTTTAGTTCCAGCTCTACCGGTTAGAAATGTCTAGATAACATCGACTGAAGTAAATGGTTCCTCTGCTACAGTCATACGTTGAATATCAAGTCAAATATTATCGACCATATTTTTTGCAAATATTAAGACTTAAGATAGCGGAAAGTATACTTGTATATTCTTTCACGCGACTTTTGCTCCGAAGATTTTTTTTAATTTATCACAGATGACGTTTAAACTATTTTAATCTTTGATTTTGTGACACACTCGAACTTAGGTCATTTCTTTTTTAACCATCATGGTGACACCGTACACAAGGAATGAATATTTTTGTTCTTTTTTGAAAAATATTTCAATGATTATTTGACTTTTCGTATCACAAAACACTTTAAATGTCATTTTAATACTTGTATTTTCCTACGCTTCTCAGAAACTTGAGAAGGAAATACATATTTTAATCTTAAACGAAATTTTTATCACAGCCAAATGGTAAAACTATTAAAACATCGTTTTTACGATTCCTATAATGAGCAATCTAATTAGATTGCTCATTTTAATTTTGAATCTGATTCTGTTCTATTTTGAATTTTAATTCTCTTGATTTTTAATCTGTAGAAAAAAAATACAAGATGCTAAAATTTTTCGCTGATAACTCAATTGATGCAAATTGTGGCTAATCTCATCTAATTCCGAGTACGCGAGCATGTGGATTTCCCGCTTTAATCGCGACAGTATTTTAATCAAACTTATGCGCATATTAAGTAACTAGTTATTTTCAGCAGTTTGGCCGAACAGTTATCGATACATATCTCAATGAGAAACATTTCAACGAATATTCGTCCTCATAAACATTGTATTTTTCAATCACATTTTTAATTCTAAGAATACACGTTCTCTGTCTACTCCCCACTACAGCGAGATCCAACTGTACACCTGGAGATGGTCAACGATGACGTCTTCTTATAAAAGCCGTTCTACCACGCGAGCAGCAGTCTTTGAGTGATCAAGTTCCGAAGGAAGAAGACGACGCCAAACACTTGTTGACTGTGCCTCATATTAGTTAGTCAAAGCAGCGCAAACATGGCGTTCAAATACTTAATTGCCGCACCTATTGCCATCTTCTTAATTGCATTTGTTTCGGGTGAGTGGATTTTATTTAATTAGGTGCTCTGAATGATTGATGCAAGTAAATTAGTTTTCTAATTTGGCTAATTTAAATGATTTTGTACGTAGAATTGTACACTGAATTGTATTATTATATTATATGAAAATTCTGTGATATGTTCGAAGAATCAAAAAAATTACAATGGTTTATAGCAAAATTTACTAAATTTATGGTGAATTTTAATATAAAATCTAATCATTTTTTCTCTGTAGTATATATATTTATAGTAAATTTTGCTATGAACATAACAACTTTTTTATTTTTCGCAGACGTCATAGGTTTCCTACATAATGTAATAATATTTGTTATACTATTTTTCTCAGTGCAGGTCTTGTTTAAATCAAGATAATAGTTAAAAAAATTTTAAAAATGTATTAAATTTATGGATTAAACATAGCTTTTTAAATGAGAAATCAATTTTGAAATTTTTTTTTAACATTAAGAGTAAAAATGTAGAATGAGAATGTAGCTATCAAATACTATATGTATACACCAATAAAAATATATATCGAATTTATTACTATTAGTATAGTGCTATATGATTGATACAACTAAATTTCAAACCATCAGTTACTTTAATGTAGTTCAATTTGATATAATTATAGTTTTCATAACACAAATAATAATTGCTAGAAAATATTGTAATCAGAAAAAATTTGATACAGCTTTATCATATAATAACGATTCTATATGGATTTTTCCCAGTGTATCAGATACAAACAAAGTAGGTTCTCTATAGTAACTGCAAATCACGCATTACAAATGTCTCTTGTCTTTGGATTGCGACAGTTTTAAATGCAATTCCCGGCATGTAACAACAGACATGTAGAATGTATTTTGTATTATAGTTATTATGATATATATTTATATACATAGTTATTATTATAATTATTATGATTAGTCAAAAATATCTAGATTTTTCGAAAGACAATTGCTGATTTTCTTATTGTGTGTAAATTTTTAATTTTAAGCAGGTATTAGTATTATAGATGACAAAGAAGAAAATAGAATATGCATTTTTTAATTTTAAACTCAATAAGAATTGCAAAAAAATATGCATGACAGCTTGCCTATTGGGAGTTTTCTTCCTATATTCATTAAACTACAGCTATTGTTGAATTCGTTATATAAAAAAATTATTAAATACACTGCAAACAAGCTTGTATTTATAGCTTACAAATAATAACCTTGAGATTATCAGGATTTTTTTACTGAAAAAGTCTATTTTGTTGATTACATTGAAATAGATTATTAACGACGGGAAGTTAACAGCTGAATATTTTTATTATTATATCCCGAATGTAAATAAAAATTGTACGTCTCCGAACGTTTCCGTACGTTTCCGTACGATTTAGTACGTTTTGGTTAAGACGCTTCTACACGCAGAGACGGAAGAACGGATATGTTTAGGTTTACGGAACGGTATGACGTAGAAATTAACTGTTTTCTCAATGACATCTTCATAATATGTGAATAATTAATAAATATACTTATAGGTTTATTCACGTTCAGTGAAGAGATTATTGAGAAAACTGGCAATTTCTATGTAATACCGCTCCGTAAACATAAACGTATCCGGGGTTCCGTTTCTGCGTGTGAAAGCACCTTAAGATTAGAACATTTCGTACCGAAGCGTACTGATACATACTGAAACGTACGGAATCTTACGGAATCGTACGGAAACCCACGGGAATGTACAAAACATACGTAAATGTACGGAAACGTATAATTGATAAATTACAAATTAATAAAAAAAAATTAATAAAATTATAAATTAATAAATTATTAATTATATTATTATTTTTCAAGTTTTGGTACGTTTCCG